>OU898285.1:19339686-19419120 GCA_918026665.1 Diabrotica balteata | reverse complement strand
TACTATATACAATTTGTTTTTACTGACATCTTAAAATTTTATTTTGATGGGTCTTTTTATTTATTTTTCTTTGGTTGGGAAAGAAGAAACATGACAAATCCCCGCCTTTGCATATGATAAAAATTACTGAATTATGCAGGGACTTTTCTCTATGCAAAAAACAATACCAGTATTTTATTCATAATATTTATAAACATCGTTGTTATTATAAATTCCCATAATCTTTCAATTATTTGATCTTCCAACATTTTATTAATTTCTTGTTTCACCTGTTGCCGATATTTATATGGGATCGGGTAAGTCTTCGATCGAAAGTTTCCCAAGTTTTTTACCTCTAAAGAATGTTCGTACTTTTTTGCCACTCCGTTTTCCTCATTTATTAAAGTTCCGTGTTCTTTTAACATCAGACACACCTCATTTCCTTTTTCTTCTCCACATATCAATTTTCTTTCTTTTTCCTCAGATTCTTGACACATATTTATCGCACATTCTTCCTCCTCTTTTTCATCAATCTCTTCCTTAAAAACCACTGTTTTATTCATATCCTTTTCGTTTTCCTTTGTTGCCTTTTTTTCTTCTTCTTCTTCGGGGCTCATCTCTTCTTTTGAAGAATCCCCGGTATTGACTTCATTTCCACTGATTGTTCTTTTTCCGAATTATCAATTTTCTGATTCCCATGTTCATTTTTCTGTTCTTCTTCTTTTTCGTCTGTTAGTTTCATCGTTTTATTTTTAAAATCTATGACTACATGTTTTTCTGCCAGTTCGTCCACTCGTACAATCATGTCATGCGACATGTTTGGCATTATTACACATTGTAATGCATACATTTTCTCATCCAATTGTACCCTCACTCGTATTCCTTCATTTATCGTTGCCAATGTCCGTTTATTTGCACCCACCAAATTTACCCTTGGTATTTTGTAAATTAAATTTGTCAAACTCACTTCTTCTATTAATTTTCTGTTTACCAATGTTATCTCTGAAGCGATGTCTATCAAAATTTTGATTGGTCTATTTTTGATGAAAGCATCTACAAATTTCAAATTAACTCCTCTTCTTTCCTCGTTATTTCCTGCTAGTTTAATGAATTCCTTCGGGTGACAAAAAGTTCCTGGTTTTTTGGTTTTAGTGGGTGCTTTCCCATTAGTGGGTATTCTGATTGATAAGATAACGGCAGAATTTGATAATTGTTTTATTCGTTCACATAAAATAAAGAAACGTAATTTTTTTTGTAATATAATATTTTCTTTTATTATTATCCTTCTTCTCTATCCCGATAAAGGACAACTAGAAAATCTTTGAATCCATCGAACACAGGTAATATAAGGAGTTTTATTTTACATTTGATAACAATTAAGTTACATTATTTTGATTGGCTCAATAAATTAAAATCAAAGTAAAAATAAACAATCATAACAATAGATATATATATATATATATATATATATATATATATATATATATATATATATATATATATATATATATTCTTGTGCTATTAACGTTGCCGCCACACACCTCGCACAGAACTCAACTTCTTGACAGGACTTTTTTTTTGGACCATACAAAACCTACTACAACACCATAGCTAATAAGTGGATGATGACCCACCCTGGATGTCCTATAAGCTTGTATAACGTAGCTGAACTCGTAGGCAAGGCATTTGCAAAAGCATTTACCCCTGACAACAAGGCAAATAGCGCTGACTTCAAAAGCCCGTTTGTAGTGCGCCCATTTCCCAAAGCCGTAGCTCGAAAGACTTCTCAAAAGGGACGAAACCGTGGTAAAATAAGAATTTTGACAGACACCCCGGAGGAAGAGGAACTATTGCAAAGTAAGGTGAAAAATCCAAAGTCAGTCAAAAGGAAGGTTCTCTGCGATAGTTCATATGAATCTGAGGAAGAGATGAAAATTATAACAAAGAATTCAAGTGACGAGGATTTAGAAACTTTTCTGGTAAACGAAAATGAAAATTATTCATTAGAGCAACAGAAAAGTGAAGAAATACTGAGCTCTTCTAAGTTAAAAGAAGGTGATTTTGTTCTCGTAAAATTGGCCAGTAAAAAGAATATTGCCACTATGTTGCCAAGATAGTTGAGATTTTAGATGACGAATACATGGTCAAATATTTAAAAACAGTTATTGGAAACAATAAATTTGTCTATTCAGATGAGGAAGTCTTTTGTGTCTCCAAAGGCGACATAATAAAAAACTGCCTTCACCAGATTTGGTTGGAACATCATAACGCCAACAAAATATGATCCTTTAATGGTAAATTTGATACATACAATGTATAGTAATCATGTTTGTCATCTTATAATTCATGTAATAAATATGATTCCGTTCGTTTGAATCGTCTCTTCTTAATCGAAGGTAATTTGTTCTCTGACCACAGGTACAACATAATGTGGACAAAGTTACAACACAGTGTCGTATCTTTGGACGACCTGTCAAAAAAATTTCAAAATTTTTTTTAAAAGGTAATTGAAACGAATCCATAGACCTATACTTTGTCATTTATAGATAAACGTTGTATCTATTTCTGTATGCTTCAATGGTCGCTATAAAGCGATTTTTAAACATTTTGTTTTCCATTCGCCTCCTCACATGCCCTTACCATATGAGCTACTTTTGTTGTATGTTCCTTCATTACGATCACTCTATTCAAGGGATGGACTCGAGCCGAGTCTAGCCGAGCTTTTGACATGCTTGAGCCTTGAACTTCGAGCTGCAGGTTGAGCTCGTCGCTCGTGTCAGCTCGGCTCGAATAGCTCAAGCGAAGCCGAATTTTCTGTACTCTTGGTAAACTATGGACTAGTATTCCAGGCAAAATTATTTCAAATGGTTTCAGAAAAGCAGGAATATATCCCTTCAACGATAAAGTAGTCCCCGGGTAAACATTTGATTCAGATGCGTTTCAGAGATGGAAATATCAGTTAAAAGTCTTAAACCCTCCAGCTATGTCAAACGAGACTGCTTCTACCTCTACATTAAGTGCTGCCTCTTTTGGAGCCCCAAATGAACTTTTGAAATGAGGTCATTTTTTAACTGTTTTTTTTATAAGCTGACTGTTTTTTTATGGAATATGTAATTTTTTTAATCTTTAATCTGCTATTTTTAGATGATATAATAAAGAAAATATCAGAAATTGAAATTCATATTCAAACCCCATCAACAAGTACCACATCTTCTATGAATAATGTATCATGTAATTTCTTTTTTTTAAATTATTGTACCCAGTATAAAAACTAACCAGTAAAAAGTATTGTTTTTTTTAATTGTCCGTCTGCATTACCCCTCTCTAAAATTTCATAACAAAATTCTGCTCATCAGTCAACATCTCCTCCTCTTAGTTCTTGATGACATTGAAATTTATATGAGCGGAAATTATTCATGATAAATATTGTTAAGACTGTGGAATTATGAATATTAAACTGGTCTGCAATGGTTCCCTAAAACTTATTTTAGGATTTTCTACAACTGCTGTTAATACAATATTTAATTTTGATTTTATAAATTTCTTGGTATCTCAGCAATATTGTTTGTATAGGTACAATTAGAAATCACGGTCCCAGTATTTTTAAAATTTTGTATAATCCTTTGAATTGTTGAATGACTTAAAATTAGTTTATTGGGATATCTTACGCTAAATAAAGAACTAATAATTCGCGTACTATTGCCTGAATAAAACATTTTTATTATTGCTACTTTCTCCTCAACTGAATACATTTTTAACCAACTTTATTGTTTTTTAAGCATTAAATTACAAAATAAAAATTTTGGCAATTCAATTATTGTCAAATATTAAAAACATCAATATGACCAAATGCAACATGTTATACACATTCTTGCACAGTGCGTGGCCTGAATTTAAGGGTTTTCTGAAAAATGTATTATATTCTTGCAAAATTTTGGAATACGTTTATTTCGTAGAACAATTTTAACATTTGTTTTCGATACATATTTTAGTCCTATACAAATAGTTTTTCTTGACTTTTGGTGTGAAATAATTAGGGAAGCAGGAACTCAACAATTTAGAATTTTCCATATACAGGGTGAGTCATGAGGAACTTTACATACTTCTACCATATGTAGAGACCCTCAGGGAGAATATCATGTGGTCACTAAAAAATGTCAACTCCTCTTCTTTATTAATTAACAGGGTGATTTGTGTAATTGACCATTTATTTCATTTTACTGTAGTGTTTATACGGCTCATTTGATTTTTTTAATTTTTGCATGATACAGTACACTACTATCAAGCATTCGACTGGTATTAGCTAAACTAAAAAATTCCAGGACTAGCTTTGGAAAAATTAATTTAGGGATTCGTATTAAATATTACACCCTGTATATATTTTTTTTAAAATGCAATAAGTGATTTTCAAACTAAATAAATAGCCAATGAAAACGACATATGCGACAATGTTGTCGCACTTTTATTAAATTTTTAGTGAACGATCAAATCTTACCAAAAATAGAACAACCATAATGAAGTATCAAATTATAAGGTAATTAATTTAAACAAATGTTATAAATTTCAAACATTTTAATTGAAATGATAAACTGAGTCACTGCACAACAAAAAACAGTAACTACTAACAATAACGAAGAACAATTTAAAAAAAATAAAAATATGCACATAGTTATGATAAACCCATAAATTAGAACTGAAAAAGATACAATAATGATAACAAAATAAAAATAATTCAAAATAGATTTTCGAAATGGAACCCTGCAGCCTGTACACATTTTTGTTGCCGAATTGTTAATTGACGTATTGAATTACGCATACTCTGGGGATCGTTTCTAATAGTATTACAACAATGTATAATTCTATCAATTAATTGTTGTCGGTTATTAATATTCACTGCGTAAACTAGTTGCTTCAATCGTCCCCAAATATGGTAATCAACGGGATTGAAATCAGGGGATCTTGAAGGCCACGAAATCGGACATGCACGTCCTATCCATCTGTTGCCATAAACATTATTGATATGTTGCCTCACTGCCAGTAAAAAGTGTGGGGGTGCCCCATCATGCTGAAAATACATCCCTCGGATAGCAACATTCTCGTTGGCAAGCAAATTCGGCAAAATATTTTGTAGAAAGTTCAAATAGACCTGCACTTTTAAAGGACCATCAAAAAAGTGAGGACCTACTAATTGGTTATTTATGACACCAATCCACACGTTAACCGAAAACCTTAACTGAGAACGACGTTCTCGAATAGCATGGGGATTTTCTTCTGCCCACACATGTGAATTTCGTGAATTATTTATCCCGTCTCTGGTAAATTGGGCTTCATCTGTAGTGTCCTATATAGCGTTGGTCGATTATTGGTAATCCATCTACAAAATTCCAACCTATCGATCTCATCTCCAGCATGTAGTCGCTGAACCATTTGAATGTGATATGGGTATAGATTATTTTTTTGTAAGACTCTACGTACTTTTGATTGAGTAACATTGAGTTTTCGACTTACTTGTCTAGTGCTTATTGTAGGGTTCATAGTAACGGCGTCCATAATGTCATCTTCCTGCGCTTTATCTACATGTGGCTCTGTTGTTCCACTAGGAAAAATGCCATTTTCTCGCAAATAATTAAAAACTGACCCAAATGTTGGATGACTGGGAGTTCGCCGATTAGGATATCTCCTGCGATATTCTCTACTAGCAGCCCTACCATTCCCATTACAGAATCCATAAACAAATATTATGTCTGCATATTCTGTGGACGAAAACCGATGTGGCATTTTGAACGAAAGTAACAAAAGCTCTACCAAAACTAACACAATGTATTTAACGTAGATATGACAGAAGAAATATGTATTCTTGTACACATAAATAACAATTGATAATGACAATAATGACAATGGGTATAAAATATCAAGAAACGTCAAACGGTCAATGCCAACCTTCATTTTAAACTTTTTTAGATTTATTTTTATTTAGTACAGTTGATGCAATATATTATTATTTGACATAAAATTTTAATCATTTACAATTAACAAAAACTAACACATACAAGAGGTTTGACTTTTTAATCAATTTAATTTATTATTTATCGAAAATAAAGCCCCAATATGATCTATGAGTAAAAATTTAAAATTGAAAAACAATTGATTCTATCGTAGAGATAATACAAAGTGACAGTAAAGATGTTAATTTTCTACGTATTAGATTATGTCTTAGGAACTCATTTTAATTAAAATGTTTGAAATTTATAACATTTATTTAAATTAATACCTTATAATTTGATACTTCATTATGGTTGTTCTATTTTTGGTAAGATTTGATCGTTCACTAAAAATTTAATAAAAGTGCGACAACATTGTCGCATATGTCGTTTTCATTGGCTATTTATGTAGTTTGAAAATCACTTTTTGCATTTAAAAAAAAATATATATACAGGGTGTAATATTTAATACGAATCCCTAAATTAATTTTTCCAAAGCCAGTCCTGGAATTTTTTAGTTTAGCTAATACCAGTCGAATGCTTGATAGTAGTGTACTGTATCATGCAAAAATTAAAAAAATCAAATGAGCCGTATAAACACTACAGTAAAATGAAATAAATGGTCAATTACACAGATCACCCTGTTAATTAATAAAGAAGAGGAGTTGACATTTTTTAGTAGCCACATGATACGCTCCCTGAGGGACTCTACATATGGTAGAAGTATGTAAAGTTCCTCATGACTCACCCTGTATATACAGAGTGGATTAAAAGTCTGAAAACGCCTAATTATCTCTTAATTGGATGGTCCAAATTGTACAAGAACTAAGATACTCCTATTCTGTAATATAGATTTTAAATGTGATGCTTGCAATGTTGCCAGGTTTAAGGTTTTTCTGATATCATTAGTCACTTTGGTTTTCTATATAAAATACTTTGTAGATTGTATTATTATTGGAATCCCTACTTCAATACGAGCTCAACAATATCTAACACTTGGTATTTTGTATGGTCGTGAAGGTCTTAAGTAAATAAAACTTCTTAGTGATAAAGAGTTTTGAAGTAATTCAGTAAATTTAGAGTTCTGTAATTTGGATAATAATTTTTAAAACTAACAATAGCGTGACGTTTATTGAAAAGCTTTGTAAAATAAATTGTATTAATAAATAAAGCTGATATGTAGTTATTTTATGTGTTACAATACTCTCCCAAACCATTTTTCTATGCATAAGACGACGCGCGACGGTACAAAAAATTGTAAAGCGCTTTGAGGAAACTGAACGAATAAAAGATGGCATTCGAACAGATAGATCATGAACTGTTATAGGTACATTACAATAAAACTTTAGATATTGTTCTGAACCTATTTTCTTGTGACGTTCTTGTGACATTGGAATAAGCAACAATTAAAGGTTAAAGTAAATTTATTGACGTTTCAATTTCCACTTCGGAAATCGTTCTCAAAATACAAACATTGGTTTTGAAAAATGTTTGTATTTTGAGAACGATTTCAGAAGTGGAAATTGAAACGTCAATAAATTTACTTCAATAACCTTCAATTCTGGCTTATTCCCATTTAAATAATAAAAACTTTAGATTGAATGCAGAGTTTCGACAAAAATCCACATACATCCTTACGCAAAACTGTATAAATACATGATGTAGGTCATTCTTCAGACTTGCGTATTTTACATGAGAATTAATTTAAACCCTACAAAATCCAGTTGTTGCAAGAATTACATGAAGTGGACTACGACTGAATACTACATTTTAGTGGTGTAATAATAATGACGAGAACTTCGGCAAAAATGTTTTTCCGATGAAGCAATATTTACACTCTGTGGGAATGTAAATCGGGCAAATTTAAAATATTAAAGCGAGGTAAATCCACAGTGAATATGTGAAAACAATACTCAAAGACCACCAGAACTTAATGTATGTTCGTAAATAGTAGGTACTCAGTTAATTGGGTCATTTTTTATAAAAGGAAATTTAAATAATTATAAACTGCTATTTAGTAATGAAATTGTATCTGCCCTGGAAAATAAGTTTGGAGCCAATTTTAATCAGATGCGGTTTCATCAGACATTCACGTTAAGTTCACGTGGCTTCAAATTGTTATGGAATTCAACCTACACAATCTGTACTTCGTTATTCTGTAGCAGAAAAAAATATATAATGGCAGACGTTCCCTAATTCAGCAGTATAATACTCATATGGGAGGTACTGATTTAATGGATATAAATATCGCTAACTATAGACCAAACTTGCGTAGCAATAAATAGTGGTGGCAAATTTTTGTACACCTTGTGTCTGCTTCAATCTCCAACGCATTGATTTTATTCTTCTTAACGTGCCCTATCAAGTCCCCTTGACCTTGGCGATTAACATGGCGAAACTGTCTCTGTCTCGAGCTATTCTAAATAGTTGCTCAGCTTTCTTTATTCCTGTCCACTTCCTGATATTCTTCAACCAAGAGGCCTGATTTCTACCAATTCCTCTGCGTCCTTCGATTTTACCCATTATAATTAGTTGAAGAATATTATATCGGTTTCCCCTTACTACATGTCCAAAATAGGCCATCTTTCTACATTTGAAGTTATCAAGCAGCTCGCGAGCAGCATTTGCTCTTTCAAGGACTGCCACATTTGTCAGCATAGCCGTCCATGGAATTTTTAGTATACGTTTGTGCAGCCACATTTCAAAGGCCTCCAGACGATTAATGGTGGATATTTTTAATGTCCATGCTTCGACACCGTATAAGAGGACTGACCAAATGTAGCATTTAACCATGCGCTTTCGAAGTTGAAGTTGCAAGTTATCATTACAGAAGAATGACCTCATTTTTAAAAATGTCGTGCGGGCTATCTCGGTTCTACATTTTATCTCTTGATCTGGATCTAGTTGTTCAGTAATATGGTAACCAAGATATTTAAAACTAGATACTCTTTGAATTATATGACCATCAACATATAATCGTGCATCTTGATGTGCTAAACGGCTAAACACCATGTGTTTTGTTTTTGCACAGTTTATGTTTAGGCCAAACTCTCTTCCCACTGTATCAATGGCATTTAAAAGGCATTGTAATCCATTCATGTCATCACTTAAAATTAACTGTATCGTCTGCATATCTGATTGTATTTATCAGAATTCCATTAACTTTCACGCCCCATTCCAAATTATGCAGCGCTTCTTTAAATATTCTATCTGAATATAAATTAAATAACAGTGGGGATAGTATACAACCCTGTCTGACACCTCTTTGTATTTTACATATTTCTGTTGATTTTCTGTTTATAAAAGCTGTCGCTGTTTGATGCCAGTATAACTTTTCTATGAATCGTATGTATTGACTATCAACTCCTTTATCTATTAATATTGTAATTAATTTGTGATACTGTACTCGATCAAAGGCCTTTTCATAGTCAATAAATACAGCAAAGACGTCTTTCCTTTGATCTCGACATTTCTGCAGTAATACATTTAGTGCAAAGAGGGCGTCCCGAGTTCCCAGTCCATTTCTGAAGCCAAATTGTGTTTCATCCTGATCTTCTTCACATTTATCTCTGATTCTACTGTGGATGATGCATAGAAATATTTTCAAAGTGTGGCTCATAAGGCTTATTATTCTATAATCGCTACAGTTTTTCGGACGTTGTTATTTTGGTAGTGTTATGAATTCGGACTTTAACCAATCTTCAGGTATATCACCAGTCGAATAAACATCATTGAAAAGTTTGACCAGTATTCCAATGTTCTCCTCATTTATAAGCTTTAACATCTCTGTCGGTATGTTATCAGGGCCAACGGCTTTCTTGTTCTTTGCTAACTTTATAGCATGCAGTATTTCTGATTTTAGTATTTCTGGTCCTTCACCTTCAACTAAAGTCTCCGGTTCTTCGGGTCTATCATCAATATACAGTTCACTTATATAATTACACCAGGTTGTTCGAATTTCATGTTCGTCTATTACCATTTTTACCGACGAATCGGTTATAGTATGTGGAGTTTTCTTATGATAAAGACCAGCTTCTTCTCAAACTTTTTTTAATCATATAAAACGTATCATGTTTTTCATTCAACTTTTCTAATTCCTTGCATTTATCCTCCATCCATTTTTCTTTAGCCACCTTTATTTTTTGTTTAATTAGTTTCTGTTTTTCCTTATATTCTGTCTTGTTACCTTTCAGTTTCCTTCTCTGCTCCATTAATTCCAGGATTTCATCAGTCAATTATTGTTGTTTTTTGTGCCTGTGTCACGTTGTTGAATATTTTTCTATTACTTTCAAGGTAAGATCTTTAAATGTGTTTTATATTTCTGAGTTGTTTTCATTTATTGATTTCTTTAGCTCATTGTTTAAGTCTTTTTCTATTAACGTTTTGTTGGATATTGAGATATTTAATTTTGGCGTTTTGGGGCTTTCTTGGACTTTTTTGAGCTTCACTTTGATGTCAGTTATATATATATATAATTTAAAATCCCAATAATATAATCAAACGCTGACGAATTTGTTCAAAGTATTCGTCCATTGGATTCATTAGGGTTTATAAGAAACATCGTGACAACATATCTACTACTCAACCCTCGACAACCAAAACCAGAGAAGACAAAGTTAGGAACATTATTTCAAAAAATTCCAGGATCTGTTTCACAAAATATGTCGGTTCTGCATTACTCAATTTCCTTAAAATAAAACAGATGGAAAAATTTGTAAAACGAACACAATTTTTGGACGGTATTTGTAGGTACATCCTCTTAATTGCTTTAAATCTTTTCATGAAAAAATATATACCTACATCCTCTTAAAATGTAACATTTTTTATCAATAAATGTTTAATTTTAAATTGATGTTGTTGATTTTCTATTACATATTTATGGCCATGTTCCATATTTGGAACAAAAAAATTTTTATACACAAAGCTGTTGTGAAAAGTTTTAAATTTTGTTGAATACAAATCCACTTTCAAAAATTGCTATGTGACTGTTAACTTAAATCTCGGAAACCTTTTTTGGATGTTGCTAGAAAGGTCATGGAGACACTGCGAACGGCAGCCAGATGGTTGGTGGAGAGCGAGTCGTGGGTTCGAAACTAGCTTTTGGAACCGGGAATGGGTCCAACGGACAAAATAAGTAAAGAAAGGACAAGATAAGATATATGAGAAAAGATAGAAATAAACAAAAAGATAGATGGGTAAAATTACCAAAGATAAGGGAAGATAGAAACAGGGCGCCACTTAATTTTTTGGGGTTAAGGAGAAAATTAAGAAACCTTAGAAAAGAAAAGAGATAAGGAAATATATTTAAGCTCAGAGATCAAACCCGAGAAAAGATATTAACAGTTAATAATTAAATAAATTTGGTCAACACCCTACATAAACAAATAATAAATATATTAGGTGGACTCCATCCACCTACTTATCTACGAAACTAAATCTCGTGCCAAAGGTATAGTAATAATTAACGGTAAAAAGCAAATATTCAGAGTTATTGTTATACCAGGAAACTTGTTAGAAGTCGAGAAATAAAATTCATACATAAAACAAAAACAATATATTCAACATGACAATCGTATAGGCAGTTGAATGTACCGGGTGGTCCAATAAGCCAATCTCTCGGCTATATATCAGAAACTATTCATACAACTTTGGGAGAAAAAATTCCTTAGTAAAAGTGGCCAAGACAAATCGCTGGAAATAACTTTCAAGTTTCTGGGTTAACCGCTAGGGGGCGTAACCTGTGAAAAAAAATTTGAAAACCAGTTTTTTGTGAAATATGCCCAATTATACCAATTGTTAAATAAGTAAACTAGAAAGAGGCCTAAATTCCGCACAAAGTTGTTCAAGTACTTTTTTTTACTTTCTCAAATAAAGGGTGGGGGAGAGTGGAAAAGTATTTGTGGATAAATACCTATAATTTTGGTTTGGATTAACCGATTTTAACGAAATTAGTGTCATTAGAAAGAGTGTGGATGCTTTAATTTAAATCTACTATAAAACAATTGCATTTAGTTTTAATTGTCATGGGCAGAGGGTACTTTCGAATAGAAAAAATTAAAATTTGTTTTTCTTCAAAATATTAAATGAAAACACCTATTTATTGTAAATTAAAATGGAACTGGATTAAACTCGTAACAAAATGGCGTAAACCGCATGTTGATAGCTTTTGTCGAACTCGACATATGAATAAAAACGCATAAACATAAGTAAATATAGTATTGACTCACCCTTTATTTGAACTTAAAATTAAATATGTGAAAGATCATACAAATATCTCGATCATTAAAACTTAATGTCCAATTAAATGTTCAAATTGTTTTCCATCCGTGTCCACACAAAGATGTAATCTAGATATACTATTTATTGCGTTTATAATGCGCCGTTTCATGTCGTCTCGCGTGATTTGTCGAGTTTGGTATACTAAGTCCTTCAATCTTCCTCATAGATAAAAGTCCAGACATGTTAAGTCTGGAGATCTGGCTGACCATGAAAATATACGTCCTCTTCCGATCCACTTATTTGGACAACTTGCATACAAATAATCTCGAACTCGTCTGAAAAAGTGTGCAGGACACCCGTCATGTTATAATCTAATATATCTTCTTGTTTGTAAGGAAATATCTTCCAATATAAGAGGCAACTGATTTTCCAGAAATCCTAATATGTTTCTTCATTTAAAGTTCTATCAAAGAAATATGGACCTACGATCTTTCCATCAACTATACCACACCAAACATTAAGACTCCATCTACCTTGAATCTGCACCTCTTGTATTCAGTGCGGATTTTCTTCAGCCCAATAATGCATATTATGCAGATTAACACCACCCGCACTATTAAACGTAGCCTCGTGTGTCCACAAAATCTTTAACATGATATGCGGTTGTTCTTCTAGCAGACCTAACATCCAATTGCAGTAATCCAGCCTTGCATCAGAATCTCTCTCATTTAAAGCTTGGCGGAGAACTACATGATAAGGATGCAGTCTAAAAAACAGGACAACAAATATTGGTGAAAAAGAAACCACTATATTTTCTAAAACTCCACTTAAAAAATCCACAATTGTTTTATAAATCGTGTATAAGTATTTTTAAGAAACGGATAACAGGATAAAAGCGCCGTGTTGCCGTTTTTATCGGAATATTAAAATAACAGTTGAATCTAAAGTTTAAAGGGAATTTCAAGTTTCTGACCTAAACGCACTTTGTAATATGAAAAACCAACCTGTGATGTTTTAAAATCCTTAAAACAGTAGTTTTGGGTATGTTTAATTCTGTAGAGATTTGCCGACTTTATATGTGAATTCTGTTGAATTAAAGCAAGAACATTGATTGAATTATCTCCGGTCATACCTCTACTACGTCGTTTAAAACATGGACGATGAAAACTACTGGTTTCTCTTAATCTTCTTGCCTTTCTTTCAAATACTTCTTTGCCATAATGTCTCCTGTCAGGATATCTTGCAGAATATATATGTGAGGCAATAGGGACATTTTGGTGACATTCGAAGCAAACTCCAATCATATCATACAATTCTGCCTTTGATATACTCACCACGAATTATTAGTACTGATAATTAATTAATAATATTACCAATAATAATATCGAATGAAAAAAGTGCAATCTTCAATTCGAATTATAACAGCACTTTTTAACAATGTCTTGACTGCTGTCAAATTCATTGTCGTAGCCTACTTAGTTTCGAAAAAATATTTTTAATCATATGAAATAACAATGGTCAAAATAGGTATCAACATTAGGATTCTTCTACTATATAAAAATTTGAAAGTACCTAGACTTATTTTTTAATTTAATTTATAATACAGGGTGAGTCAATACTATACTTACTTATGTATAGGCGTATTCATATCTCGAGTTCGACAAAAGCTGTTGACATGCGGTTTGCGCCATTTTGTTACGAATTTATTCCAGTTTCATTATAATTTACAATAAATAGGTGTTTCCATTAAACATTTAAAAGAAAAACAAATTTTAATTTTTTCTATTCAAAAGTACCCTCTACCTATGACAAAACTAAATGTAATTATTTGCAACAGATGTAAATTAATTTATCCACACGCTTTCTGATGACACTAATTTCGTTAAAATCGGTTGATCCAAACCAAAGTTATAGGTATTTATCCACAAATACTTTGACACTCTCCCCGACCCTGTATTTGAAAAAATAAAAAACAAAGTACTTGAACAATTTTGTGCGTAATTTAGGCCTCTTTTTAGTTTACTTATTTAACACTTGGTATAATTGGGCATATTTCCAAAAAAACTGGGTTTCAAATTTTTTTTCACAGGTTACGCCCCCTAGCGGTTAAACCAGAAACTTGAAAGTTATTTTCAGCGATTTCTCTTGGCAACTTTTACTAAGGAATTTTTTCTCCCAAATTGTAACATGAATAGTTTCTGATATATAGCCGAGAGATCGGCTTATTGGACCACCCGGTACATAAAAGTAATGAAAAATGCACTATGAACTGATCAATGGTTGTATACATATAGAAATGAACAGTATTATAATTAGGAAATATCTTTATAAATACAATATAATACAATCATGCACAAATAAAGTTTAACTACAGGTGAAGACATGGATGAACTTAGATTCGCCCAGATAATTGAAGATAATATAATACCATACCATATTATTCGCCCAGATAAGTGGAGATACTATGATTATGATAACTTACAGTAATTCCTGATGACTGCTACACTGCACTGAAGTTAATTTATTTTACAATAATACTTTGTATCAAGCAATGAAGTTAATTAAAATTAAAGTTACTCTATACCAATATTTAATTTAATGTGGTATTAGATTAAGATACGCAAATATTTAAGTGTATACACACTTACAAAAATTCGCAGAGAACAGAGACGACAAGATATGGAGAACGTCCTTAAGCAAAGACTATCCCCCCAGAAGTGGCTTGGTTCATCTAAAAATTTCACAAACTTTGGGTTTGTGAAATTGGCTATATATCAGAAACTATTCATGTTACAACTTTGGGAGAAAAAATTCCTTAGTAAAAGTGGCCTAGAGAAATCGCTGGAAATAACTTTCAAGTTTGTGGGTTAACCGCTAGGGGGCGTAACCTGTGAAAAAAAATTTGAAAACCAGTTTTTTGTGAAATATGCCCAATTATACCAATTGTTAAATAAGTAAACTAGAAAGAGGCCTAAATTCCGCACAAAGTTGTTCAAGTACTTTTTTTTACTTTCTCAAATAAAGGGTGGGGAGAGTGGAAAAGTATTTGTGGATAAATACCTATAATTTTGGTTTGGATTAACCGATTTTAACGAAATTAGTGTCATTAGAAAGAGTGTGGATGATTTAATTTAAATCTACTATAAAACAATTGCATTTAGTTTTAATTGTCATGGGTAGTGGGTACTTTTGAATAGAAAAAATTAAAATTTGTTTTTTTTTCAAAATGTTAAATGAAAACGCCTATTTATTGTAAATTAAAATGAAACTGGATTAAACTCGTAACAAAATGGCGTAAACCGCATGTTGATAGCTTTTGCCGAACTCGACATATGAATAAAAATGCATAAACATAAGTAAGTATAGTATTGACTCACCCTTTATTTTAACTTAAAATTAAATATGTGAAAGATCATACAAATATCTCGATCATTAAAACTTAATGTCCAATTAAATGTTAAAATTGTTTTCCATCGTTGTTCACACAAAGATGTAATCTAGACATACTATTTATTGCGTTTATAATGCGCCGTTTCATGTCGTCTCGCGAGGTTTGTCGAGTTTTCTACACTAAGTCCTTCAATCTTCCTCATAGATAAAAGTCCAGACATGTTAAGTCTGGAGATCTGGCTGACCATGAAAATATACTTCCTCTTTCGATCCACTTATTTGGACAACTTGCATACAAATAATCTCGAACTCGTCTGAAAAAGTGTGCAGGACATCCGTCATGTTGTAATCTAATATTCTTCTTGGTTGTAAGTAAATATCTTCCAATAAAAGAGGCAACTGATTTTCCAGTAAATCCTAATATGTTTCGTCATTTAAAGTTCTATCAAAGAAATATGGACCTACGATGTTTCCATCAACTATACCACACCAAACATTAAGACTCCATCTACCTTGAATCTGCACCTCATGTATTCAGTGCGGATTTTCTTCAGCCCAATAATGCATATTATGCAGATTAACACCACCAGCACTATTAAACGTAGCCTCGTGTGTTCATAAAATCTTTAACATGATATGCGGTTGTTCTTCTAGCAGACCTAACATCCAATTGCAGTAATCCAGCCTTGCATCAAAATCTCTCTCATGTAAAGCTTGGTGAAGAACTACATGATAAGGATGCAGTCTAAAAAACAGGACAACAAATATTGGTGAAAAAGAAACCACTATATTTTCTAAAACTCCACTTGAAAAATCCACAATTGTTTTATAAATCGTGTATAAGTATTTTTAAGAAACGGATAACAGGATAAAAGCGCCGTGTTGCCGTTTTTATCGGAATAATAAAATAACAGTTGAATCTAAAGTTTAAAAGGAATTCCAAGTTTCTGACCTAGACGCACTTTATAATATGAAAAAACAAACTGTGATGTTTTAAAATGCTTAAAACAGTAGTTTTGGGTATGTTTAATTCTGTAGAGATTTGCCGACTTTATATGTGAATTCTGTTGAATTAAAGCAAGAACATTGATTGAATTATCTCCGGTCATACCTCTACTACGTCCTTTAAAATAAGGACGATGAAAACTACTGGTTTCTCTTAATCTTCATGCCTTTCTTTCAAATACTTCTTTGCCATAATGTCTCCTGTCAGGATATCTTGCAGAATATATATGTGAGGCAATAGCGACATTTTGGTGACATTCGAAACAAACTCCAATCATATCATACAATTTTGCCTTTGATATACTCATCACGAATTATTAGTACTGATAATTAATTAATAATATTACCAATATTAATATCGAATGAAAAAAGTGCAATCTTCAATTCGAATTATAACAGCACTTTTTAACAATGTTTTGACTGCTGTCAAATTCATTGTCGTAGCCTACTTAGTTTCGAAAAATTTTTTTATCCATATGAAATAACAATGGTCAAAATAGGTATCAACATTAGGATTCCTCTACTATATAAAAATTTGAAAGCACCTAGACTTATTTTTTAATTCAATTTATAATACAGGGTGAGTCAATACTATACTTACTTATGTATAGGCGTTTTTATTCATATCTCGAGTTCGACAAAAGCTGTTGACATGCGGTTTGCGCCATTTTGTTAAGAATTTAATTCATTATAATTTACAATAAATAGGTGTTTCTATTAAACATTTAAAAGAAAAAAAATTAATTTTTTCTATTCAAAAGTACCCTCTACCTATGATAATTAAAACTTAATGTAATTATTTGCAACAGATGTAAATTAATTTATACACACTCTTTCTGATGACACTAATTTCGTTAAAATCGGTTGATCCCAACCAAAGTTATAAGTATTTATCCACAAATACTTTGCCACTCTCCCGACCCTTTATTTGAAAAAATAAAAACCAAAGTACTTAAACAATTTTGTGCGTAATTTAGGCCTCTTTTTAGTTTACTTATTTAACACTTGGTATAATTGGGCATATTTCCAAAAAAACTGCTTTTCAAATTTTTTTTCACAGGTTACACCCCCTAGCGGTTAAACCAGAAACTTGAAAGTTATTTCTAGCGATTTCTCTTGGCCACTTTTACTAAGGAATTTTTTCTCCCAAAGTTGTAACATGAATAGTTTCTGATATATAGCCGAGAGATCGGCTTATTGGACCACCCGGTACATACAAGTAATGAAAAATGCACCATGAATTGATCAATGGTTGTATACATATAGAAATGAACAGTATTATAATTAGGAAATACCTTTATAAATACAATATAATACAGTCATGCACAAATGAAGTTTAACTACAGGTGAAGACATGGATGAACTTAGATTCGCCAGATAATTGAAGATAATATGATACCATACCATATTATTCGCCCAGATAAGTAGAGATACTATGATTATGATAACTTGCAGTAATTCCTGATGACTGCTACACTGCACTGAAGTTAATTTATTTTACAATAATACTTTGTATCAAGCAATGAAGTTAATTAAAATTAAAGTTACTCTATACCAATATTTAATTTAATGTGGTATTAGATTAGGATACGCAAATATTTAAGTATATACACACTTACAAAAATTCACAGAGAACAGAGACGACAAGATATGGAGAACGTCCTTAAGCAAAGACTATCCCCCCAGAAGTGGCTTGGTTCCTCTAAAAATTTCACAAACTTCCACCCTAAAAAAAGAAGAAATATCTGCCACTTAAAAATGATAGGACAGTATCCATTTCTAAGAAGGTAAAAAGATTCTAACGACATCTAACATAACGGTACCCTTCTAGCTAGGAACGTGATGAAATTAAAATCTCCTGAATTACGTTCTCTTCAGAAAAATTACTATAACGTGCCATTGGCGAAATGTAACAAATGTATCAAAAGGAACCCGGCCTTAAAGCCGAAAGGAATTAACCGAGGATTACTTAAACCGTCATCTTTAATAAGTCGGTTCTTCCGTAATCTAAAAATTCCTGTGATATTTCGGTAGGTCCCAAAAAAATTTTCTAATCGTAAACACAACCATCGGCGTCTCAGCCATGGGGTAAAGGGATTAGATGTAATTTAATATTTTACCTAAAAAAATGAAAAAATGTTACAAACTTTCAAACAGCGCTCTATGACATGTTGTCACCTCAGCACAGCAAACGTAGGTATCTTTCAGTCTGAATAGTTCACTCCGTATGCGCGCACGTGTTGTGTTTTTTTTTAACCTATTCTTTATCCTTCCGTTGTTGGATATAGGTCTCCCAGTTCTCTCCATCTTTCCCTATCGAGCTGTTCTCTGCCATGTGGGACCTCCTTGTTTCCTGATGTCATCTTTCCACCTCATGTGGTCTGCCTCTTGATCTCTTTGCATTGTATGGACGCCACTTTCCGATGGCATGGTTCCATCGTCCGTCTTGGAGACGTGCATTGTGTCCAGCCCATTTCCATTTCAGTTTTGCTGCTTGTTCTATCGCGTCTACTGTCTTTGTTCTGGTTCTGATCTACTGGTTACGTTTTCTATCTCTAAGTGATACACCCAACATTTGTCTCTCCATCGCTCTTTGTGCCTTCCTTATCCTATCCAAATTGGCCTATGTAAATGTCCATGTCTGTGCTCCGTAGGTGAGCACCGGTATTATACAGGAGTTATATACCTTGCTTCGTAAGTATAGAGGGATTGTTTGATTTTTTAGAACGTAAGAAAGTTTGCCGAACGCTGCCCATCCCATTCTTACTCGTCTCGATATTTCGGCTGTTTGATTTTCTCTGTTAGCTCTGATTGCTTGTCCTAGATAGATATACTCATTTACCTGTTCTATTTTTTTGTTTTTATTTTTATTGCCTCGGTCTTCCGTGTTTGTCATTACTTTTATTTTGCTGAAGTTAATTTTTAGGTCTTTTTGCAGTGATTTTTCATGAAGTCCATTCAGCATTAATTTCAGTTCTTGTCGTTTCGAGGAGATCAGGAGTATATCATCCGCATATCTAAGGTGATTTAGGTATTTTCCGTTAATACATATTCCTCTGTTTTTCCAATCTGTTAATTTTATTATGTCTAAGAGGGTCAAGGTAAACAGTTTAGGTGAAATTATATCGCCTTGTCGGACTCCTCGTTTAACTTTTATATTATCCGTTATTAATTTGTCGTCCAGAATTACGGTCATGGTTGCGTTTTGGTAAATATCATGTATCAATTGTCGGTATCTTGAATCTATTCTACTATTGACCAGAGCTTCTTCAACCGCCCAGTATTCAATGCTGTCGAAAGCCTTTTCATAATCTACGAATGCTAAGTACAGCGGAAGGTTGTATTCATTGGTTTTCTCAATTAAGATTTTAAGCGCATGTAGATGGTCGATTGTGCTGTATCCTTTCCTGAATCGGCCTGTTCCACTGGTTGGTAGTTATCAAGTCATAGGTCATAGGTTAGTCGGTTGTTTATTATTCTTGTGAAGGTTTTATATAGTTGTGAAAAAAGGGAAATAGGACGGTGGTTGTTTAGGTCTGTTCGGTCTCCTTTCTTATGTATTAAGATTGTGTTGACATTTCTCTATTGTTTAGGTATTTTACCTTCAAACAGACATTTGTTGAACAGTAGTTTTAGCATTTTTTTTATCGTGTCTCCTCCTTCTTTTAGCAATTCCGCCAGTATTTTGTCCTCACCGGCCGCTTTATTTCTTTTCATGTCGTTTATGGATTTTTCGATTTCATCTTCAGTTATTTCTGGTAATACCTCTGAGCCAACATTTTGTATTTTCCTCGAGAGATTCTGTTTAGATGATAGTGGTGGGTCATTTTTAGAACTGTATAGGTCTGTGTAATATCTTTCTGTGATTTTTACTATTTCTCCTAGATCACTTTCTTCATTGTTCTCAGCTTTAAGCATGATTAGTTTTCTTTTTCCTATATTTGTCTTCATTGTTTTTAAACTTTTGTTCTTCTCTATGATTTTCCTAATGCGGTCTTCTTGGTATTTCTTTAAATCTTCCTTTATCTGTTTTCTTATGGTTTTGTTCAGTTCAGTAAACTCCACTGTATTTCTTTTGTTATCATTCAGTAGTTGTCGTCGTTTTTTTAGCATATCTTGTGATTTAGCGCTAATTTTTTGTTGTTTTCGCTTTTGTTTATTAGCAATCTTCTATATCCGATATGTATTTTGTGTATACTTGCTTTTGTTTCCTTAATTATGTCGTCAATAATAATATGAATAGTGTGGTTCTCAATACACCTCCTTGTCTTAGACCCTCGTTTATTGCAAACATCTCTGATTCCAAGTTATCCTTACGTACATAACTCTTGTTATTTTGATACAGACTTTTGATAGCACCTGTTAGTTGATGGTCAATATTTCTATTTTGCAGACTTTTCCAAACTGCTTCCTGGGACACTCTGTCAAATGCTTTCTCAATATCTAGAAAAGCTATATATATTTCTGTGTTCTTTATTCTAGCTTTCTCAATTATTTTTTTCAACGTAAATATATGGTCTTGCGTACTATGTTTCTTCCTAAACCCACTTTGTACTTCATCCAGATGTAGTTCAACGATGTGTCTTAATTTATTTTCTAGGATGCTTTCATATATTTTGGAGACGATACTAAGTAGATTAATTCCTCTATAATTTTCACAAGAACTTGGGTCTCCTTTCTTAAAGATTTGTAGTATTATGCCAATTCTCCAATATTCGGGGACTGTACATCGGTTCCAAGCCATGTTCATAATTTTGGTTAAAAATTCAACTCCTTTCGGTCCCATTGTCTAACATTTCTGCAGTGATTTTGTCATGCCCAGCCGATTTACCTCTCTTTGTATTGTTAATTGCTTCTTTAACTTCTTCTATTTGAATATAATTTTCTTGTCCATGTTCTTCTTCTACTTCTATCATTACAGTTTCCTCTGTCGGCTGTCTTGGTGTTAGGAGTTCGTTGAAGTATTGTCTCCATCTTTCCATAATTTCATTTGGTCTGATAATCAGTGTGCCGTCTTTACGTTTCACCTGTTTCATCGTTGTTTCTTTACCTGTTCTTAGCGTCTTTAGTGCCTTGTAAAACAATTTTTGATCAGTTCTATTTAGTCGATGGTCTGCTATTTCTTCCTGGATTTGTTGAGAGCCTTCATCTCCCTGTTGCACGTCTATACTTCTCCATTTATAATAAGTTTTTGAAACCCCATTTGGACTGTATTCTCTTTTTTCTTCCTTAGCTTTAGCTCTAATTTCTTTTTGAATAATTCTCTGCTGTTCGCTCATATCATCATTTATATATACTTTGTGTTCTCTAATATTTCTTAGTTTGGCTTTATTGTTCATAAGTGTGTATTTTTGGTTACTATCTTTTAGTTCTAATAAACAGGTCTTTTCTCCTATTTTAGTTGCTCTTTCTATTTCAATCTCAATGTTCAGGTGCGTACTTATAAATCTTTGCATATTGCTCTTCACTGTTTCTACGTTATTTGTTTCTATTAGTAGTCCCCGAATTACTACATTATTTCTTCTTTTTTCGTTCTCAAGTCTTTCAATTCTGTCCATTGCTTGTATAAGATCTTTCTTGATCTCTTGAGTTTCTTTCCTGATTTGCGTATTTTCCTTATTCAAATCTTGAATTTCTGTTAGACATTTTTTTGTTCTTGTTTTATTTGCCTCGTTTCTGCTTCTATAAATCGTTGCAAGCCTTGGATCATATCCATTATTTTTCCTGAGTTATCTTCTTTTTTATCTTTCATGTCTGGGAATCTTTTAGTTTTTGTGCACTTTCCAAAACCAAATGTTTGTGAGCCTTTCCTTCTTTTGACCTCATCCGTGGTGTACTCGTCTTCACTATTCCTTGGTTTCTAATTGTGCTCGTGATATTAGCTGTTCAGTTTAACTACCCAATCGCGTAAAAAGTAGACCCCGCTCAACCCGTCGTAAGTCTTGCTTTTATTGATCGGTCTTGTATTAAGCTGTGGTTTTCTTCACAATAAATTATATAATTCTGTTCTCTTTAAATTCTTTAGTATTTTTGCATTACGGCAACACCGCTTTTCTACCGCTCAGAATCCCGAGGTCGAATTAGTTCTTTTGCTCTTATCGCTAAATTAAACAACAGAAACTGTTCGTATCGGAACAACTGATTTTGCTTATTATTGTTAGTAATTAGCCACTTACTATCGGTTTATTCACACTGCGATACGCTTTGTAACTTTACTCACACTTATTGCTACTTTGGCACAATTATTTCACTCTGCACCTCTCG
This sequence comes from Diabrotica balteata, assembly GCA_918026665.1. Classification (NCBI taxonomy): domain Eukaryota; kingdom Metazoa; phylum Arthropoda; class Insecta; order Coleoptera; family Chrysomelidae; genus Diabrotica; species Diabrotica balteata. The sequence goes on along the minus strand of OU898285.1, from coordinate 19,396,282 downwards.
ATTTTCGGGTTTAATGCAGGACCAAGCCAATTGCACTTCATACGCTTGACCGCAGCCTGCCAGCAAAATTACAAGACGTAAAAGGCCTTCTCATTAAGAATTTTGGTGAAGATTGGATAGCCTTAAATATTACCGTTTCCTTCAAGGGGACCAAAGTGACAATGCTCCTGAGGAAACTGACAATGAAGATACTGTAATGCAAGACGACGTAGATTTAAGAGTTTAATATTAAGATTAAAAACATTTCATATTCCCTTTGTGTACAATAGCACATGACATGTTTATTATATTTATTAGCAATTAGTTGTTTCATAACTGTCTAAGTTGATAAAATGCTCCTGCAAAACTACTTAAGTTAAAATTACTCATGCAAAACTGTCTATGTTAAATTTTGAAATTTAAATAAAAAAAAACTATTATTGACACGTGTTTTTTTTATCTGACTCGTACCGATTCTATATTAATCTCTTCAAAATTAGCACAAAGCAAAATATTTATTTTCTATTTGGATTAAGAGTTAAATGTATTTTTTACTTTACTCAAATTATTTTTTCATGCACATAGCGGTGTTTGCAAGTGGACTAGTCATATTTTTCTATAAGTTCAGAACATAAATATACCTGCGAATGAGTTATTGTTGATGATGATGTATTTTTAAGTCGGATATGATAGAGCTTACGATTTTATGGTTTGTTTTTCAAGACTATCCAAATGCATAAAAGTTATATGCGGACTATTAGAATTGATCGATCATACTATATCCAGCTGAAGTTTCCCAGGTCTGCTTTAATAGGTGTTATTTTGAACACTCATAAAATTGAAATATAAGTTATCCTCCAGTAAGCCCTGATTTGGCACATAAGCTTTTTTATTTCAATTTATCAGATATACATTGAGGGGTCAACGTTCTTTGGCGTTACCTAGTTAGATGTGAAAAAACAGATTCGAAAATTGGTTCAAATGCATGACAAACTGTATTAATCTATACGGAGCACGTATCTTAAAATCTATTAAATTTGATATCAATGATAAATATTTATTACATTTGTTTAACAAATGAAATAACTAATATAAGAGTTTTGCATGTATATCTTAATAACGACAAGTTACACGCTGGTTCTTTGTTCTATAGGAAATTTACACTTAAAAGTTGATTTTATGTAAATGAATTATTATCCTCACATAAAGTAACTTCCGAAGGGTCAATTAAGAATTTTATCGTAATCGATTAAACGTATTACATTTTACATTTTTATAAAATGTACCATTATCTTAAAAAAGACGCTAAATAATAATAGCATCGTATGGCACTTTATCCAGGAAGATCCTTTAGGATAGGTCTCAGCGCCAATTAGATCTTTAACCCTGTTTCAAGCAAATAGTATCGATGCACACTAGCAAAGGGAAATCGACGGTTTTTTCGTGTCCTTTGAAGCACTGAGATGGCTCGTTATCATTTTTAGAAATAAAAATGTCGTTGTTGGTGCCAAGAATCGAACTCGTGTGGTCTGGCTTAGAAGGCCAATATGCTGGCCGCTGAGCTCGTGGCTGTCTCAGCTTGTGTAGAGGAGGGACGCTGAACTGAATAGGGGTCCTTCAGTACTTTGTTCAAGACAGACTGGGCGGAAAAGTTCTCAACCCCGACATGGCTCGTACCAATGGATCATATGGAACATTCCTGTATATATGATCGACATGTATGAATAAGGCTTTGCCAGGACATGGCACAGGTCAGCAGCTGTGTCAGTAGTGGCCCGTGGCTGAGGAATACAATTCCTGACAGGTGAGGTACCACAACGTCGCAGACGAAAATCAAATACTAATTTAACTCACCAACGCGTCCAGCAAGCGTGGCGTTTTAATGCCAATATACCCCTCAAAACACAACATGTAACTTGAAACAAAATGGGACGAAACCCCAGGTGGGTAAAGCTAGCAGCTCAAAATTCCACACCGGAAAACCGGTCAGCCTCACTGATTTTGGGGGAGGCACAAGTTCAAGAAAACGCGCCAAAATAGATATGAACAAACAAAAACAGTTACTACTAGCCACATATAACATCCAATCTATGGCTAAAGATGAAAAGGTGCACGAATTAGAGGAAGAATAATCCAAGATAAAGTGGGATATTGTAGGACTGTTAGAAGTAAAAAGAAGAGGCTGTAACGTTTTATATTTAATGTCTATGGATTCTGTTTTAAATTTTTGTAATACATCACGTTTGTTTATCTCGACAGTGCCCGTAAAAATTACAAAGAAAACTGTGTTTAACTTTTACAAATAAATTTTAAAATGATTAATATGTTATGGTATTTTTAAGTTGAGTTGCTTAAATGCGTAATAACGCTTCAAATATTTGTTTGTCTCTGTTACAATGTCAGGTAGAAACTCCGGTTTAAAATTAGGGACGCTAGAATAATCAATAAATACGTGTTATTTTTACCCAATTTAAAAGTATATATTTCAAGTATATAATTTCATGTTTTTTGTAGTTGAAAACGATTTGTTTACATGAGCCCACAAATAAAATGCAAGTCAGGTATTCAATATTTTCTACCACGCAATAGTGATGGGAATGTTTCAAGGTTGTTACGAAAACTTGTCCAGAAAATATTTTAATTGAAAAATCTTATCCTCCAGATATGCTACATAGGATGCTTTTTTCTAATTTATTAAATATAAATAACTTAACACCATTTTTTGCTAAATCTCAAAACACTGTATCCAACAATCAAAACATATATTATCATTCACTACCTTTTATACCATCATTAACTCCTAAATTAATACAAACACTAAAGGTTATTGACAATATAAAAATAGCAACAAAGAACATCAAAACCATTTCATCTTTATATTCCAAAACTAAATATCCTATAGACAAATTAGATCAAACAAATGTAGTATACAGCATTGTTTGTACTCAGTGTGAAGCTGAGTATATTGGTGAGACTGGAAGAAATCTCTCAAATCGCATTATTTCTCACAAGAGTGATTGCAGAATTAAGAAACCATCTTGTGCTTTGGCAGAGCATGTAATAGACAAAGACCATATTATGGATTTTGATAATATTAAAATTTTATGTAGTGAAAGAAATAAATTTAAAAGAACTTTTTTGGAAATGGTTTGTATTAGCAAAAGTGATAATAATTTAAACAAAAGGTCAGAAATTCAAAATCTAAGCAAAATTTATAATTATATTATTTCTATGTAATTTATATATGCAGTCAGTAAAATATCACATTTTGAATTTTCCATGTATTTGTTACATTTTTTCTGGCATCTATTAATGGTGAATAAATCTTCTTCTTTTTTGTTACTAAACAAAACAGAATTTTTTAAACAAAATTTTATTTTTGACAATATGTCAAAAATAAAAATTTTTAAGTTAGTATTTTGACATTTAGGCTGGTTTGTAGCTATTCAATTTTTGTTTACAAATTCAATTGTTTTTGTTAAGAAACTTTATCAAAATTTTTCAGAGAAACATTTATTAGAATAGGACATTTTTTTATTAATATTTTTTATAATTAATATGTAAGCAGCAGTTTTATATAAAAAACTAATTTTATTTGGTGAGTTAACAAAAAAAATTTTATTTTTAGTTCAACTTTGTAAGATATTTTGTATTTTTTAGAAGCTTTTGATAATAATTGTAATCACAATTGAAAGATCGAGTAAAAAATAGTCAACAAATAGCCCCTTTTATTGACTCCAACCCATCCAAAACAGTTTTATATTATATATATATATATATATATATATATATATATATATATATATATATATATATCCTCTTTTCCCACTTTAGCATTGCAGTCTCGCATTACTATTTTGATATCAAATGCTGGTAGTCTGTCATATTTTCTCTCTAGTTTCTCATAGTATGCATCTCTGTCTTCTTCGGTGGCGTCTTCTATTGGTGCATGTACATTTATTATGCTTATGTTTCGTTAATTCCTTTTTAACCTGATTGTGCACATTCTATCTGATGTCGGCTTAAAATTTATCACTCTGGTTTTCCATCTTTTCTGTATGATAAAGTATGTTCCTAGCAACCTGTGTTACTTCCCCGCATTTAAAAAATACTATTATATCATCTATTTCTACTATTTTTGTGTCTGATTGTTTTGTTTCTTGTAAATCTAATATATTCTATTTCATATTTTTTGTTTCTCTAATTAATTCTTTAAGTTTTCTCGTTTTATAAGTGCCTCTTACGTTCCATGTTCCCAAATTAGTTTTCATTTTCTTATTTTTAATCCTAATCCTCTCCTTGTCCATTGTCGTTATTGCTACCGTTTTTTTAGTTTCTGTTTTGGTTTTCTATTTTTACGAGTTGTTGCTGATGTTTACTCCATGTCCATACCTCCTCATTTATTTTAATTTTTTGAAATACTCCCGTTTTTTTTCCAATTTAGCTTCTTTTGCATTCGTTCTAATTTTAACCTGTACCATCCGTTCAATTTTGTCCATGTCATCATTAACGTATATTTTAATGTATAATAAAATCATAGTTATTGTTAATTATTTGATAATAAATGCCCTACACCATCATAGTCACTTTCACGGCATTTTGAAACAAAATTATACCCGTTTAAATTAATATCCATTGATGTAATTTGCATATTTTTCCCAGTGGTAAATATTTGTATCTTTTGCATTCCACCAGTCATCTTAGAATTATCTTGTTATCCACTGTCCAAGATTTCTGTGTATATTATTAACATAAAAATTCCATCTCAAATCCTATTTTTTCCAAATTTATTGACTGGTTTTCGGAAAGTAATTATTTTTTTTTATTAGAAATTACAGCCGCATCCACCATAATGGTTATTAACTTTGAAAATAAGGCTATTATCGAGCACAAGTTAATTAAATCTAGCCCAAGTACTTTCGCTTAAAATAGCATCTTCAGGGGCATTTCGTCAAAATAAGAACTATCCGGCAAGCGTAGGATGTGGAAACATTAAAACTAACATAAATTATACAAAACACTACACTAAAACGAGGACAAACAGTTTAAAATTACTTCTACGCTACATTCTCTGTCAGTTTCTGGAGGGATAATCAGACAGAGAATGTAGCGTAGAAGTAATTTTAAACTGTTTGTCCTCGTTTTAGTGTAGTGTTTTGTATAATTTATGTTAGTTGAAGATGCTATTTTAAGCGAAAGTACTTGGGCTAGATTTAATTAACTTGTGCTCGATAATAGCCTTATTTTCAAAGTTCATTTATTCGAGCATTCAACCTCATTTCATTTAATTACTATTTATAACTGGGAATAAGCCACAATTAAAGATAAAAATACGTTTATTGACGTTTCAATTTCCAATTCGGAAATCGTTCTCAAAATACAAATAGTAAATTAATGGTTATTCGCGGCGGCTACAGAATTACAAAATTAGAGTTTATAAAATAGTCCTATAGATTTTAAGAACTTTACAATATTACTAGCTGAGAAATTAGTGCCTAATAAATTACTTAAACTCTTAGGTATGTTAAATGTAACACGAGAATTGGCAAATCTATGGCATTCAATTAATAAATGGTTAATGGTTAATTGTACATTACATGTTTCGCAAATAGGTGGATCACTTTTGGTAAATAAGTATGAGTGAGTAAGTCTCGTGTGTTCAATTCGTAATCCCGTTATCACCAATTGTTCTCTTCTGTTCCTTGTTGAGGGTTTCCAAACTGTCATTTTTAATTTGCTTCAGTGATGTTTGAGAAGATTGCCATTCGTTTTTCCACTTGCACAAAACTCGACTCTTTATAAAGGCTTTTATATCACTCGCGGTATTTCGATACTCGGGTTTTTCTATATTGGCACATTTAGCAATTTCACTCGCGCACTGGTCCGCACTTTCGTTGCCAGCAATGCCAATGTGGGACGGAATCCATATAAATCTGATACTCCTAGAATTTTCTTGAGCTTGCATAAGTTCTAGTTTTATCAGTTTCTCAAGGGGACCTTTAGGATAGATCTGTTTAAGGGTTTGAAGGGCACTTAGTGAGTCACTTAAAATAACAGAGTTGGGAATGTTATTAGAATTTATATTTATGATAGATTTAAACACTACATAGAGTTCAGCGGAGAAAATCGAAAAGAAGGTTGGGAGACGAAATTGATGTGTATCGTTTGGAGTAACGAATGCAGCATCTACTCGTTTATCACACTTAGATGCATCTGTAAATATTTTATAGCAATGTTCGTAATGCTAACGGAGAATTAGATCTAGATTGGGAAGTCGATGGAAAAATCCATCTATATTCCATTGTAGTAGTTTGGTGAATTATATTATATAAGAAAAATATGAATTTACGGGTTATCCTGAGATGACTCGCCCTCGGATTCAGAGATGTCGTTACGAAAGTGTTGGAGGATTTTCTTTCTTAAGAAGGTGATATGACGTTTGGTTGATCTATCTTTTAATTGTGGATGAACTTTAGTTAGCATACGAACTAATCCCACAAGGTCAGAAGTAAACTCTTGAATTATGTTAGAAGGATCCTGCACGCCGCTAACATTGCTTAGAAGTAGATTTAATTGGTCAAAATTGAGGACAAATGTGGGTAGATGATTTTGGATAAAATCTCAGGTAGGCTTAAGGTCATATGATATTGTTGATTTTATGCATGTATGCTCCTCATTGCTTTTAACTTTCTTGACTCTAGGTTTGGATGTAGGTACAGCAAATGATTTTTCTGTTGTTTCAGAAGTTGTTTCTGGAGATGTAAGAACATCATTGATACAACGTTTCGGCTGGAGATCGATATTAATTTACTTTGCAGCTTTCCATGGTGTTAACTTCTTCTTTACCATTAGCAATGTTAGGATTGCTCAGATTGTTTGCTAATTTTCCTTGGACGGACATTTGTTCGTTTGATATGGATGTTGCTGCAGGTTGAGGCATGATGTCAGGGGAGGAAGAAGTAGTAGATTGACTGTTATTAGAATCAATTAAGTTTGTTGTTGATTCTAGTTTATCAGGACAGTTGGTGGCGATATGACCCGACTTTCTGCAGTTATAACAGGCCATAGTTTCTTGAGATAAGAATATTCGATAGGTTGTATTATCGAAGTCTAAGGTGAATGAGTCGGGTAAGGAGATATTATGGGGACTGACGTATATTTGTCTTCTGAAACTTAAAATATGATTATATTCGGAAAGAGTGGAACTGATTTTTAGAAAAGTGACAGGAGAGACCATATTAAGTCCAATACTTTGTAGATATTCAACTAACAGACTGTGTGGTATTGTTGGACATACGTTTGAAAAAACAATACGTGTTGCTGGTGAGATTAATTTTCTACCTTGTACAATATTGTTCTGGATTTCTATTTGTCCATGATTTTGCATGAATTCGTCCACGACTTGTTTGTTTGCAAGGTACATGCAAATCCGATTATTGGATAGTCGGGAGGAAAATATAATATTTTTGGGACGAATTAGGTTACCCAAAGGAATTAAGTAATCTTGCAGTCGCGTATTTTCTAAAGCGCTGAAGACAATTGCTTGATGTTTTGAGGGAAATTGTGTAGAAGCTGCTGATGAATAGGTTTTATTGGTATTTGTCTGTGATTGCAATACATGTGGTGTGTTAGAGAGACTCTGAATATTAGGTTCCATTTTTGATTTTAACACGGGACATGTGTTTAAAAATAATACGGACCTGACTAGTAATCAAACAGGTAATAAAACTGGAATAATATTTCTTGAGTCGTATCTTATTGATAATTGTTAAATTACAAATCAACAAAAAACTGGTTGATCACGTTATATTAATGAAAACTAATATGATGTGTTCACTTACTGGTATTTCATGTAGTAGACCTAGGAGAGTTGTGACAGAGGTGAGTTGTGACAAGGACGATTTCTGCCCAACTATTATAGTGACGCTTGTTCGTCAGTCTCCAGACACGCTACTCGGTTTAATACCAGCAGGCGGCGAACGAAGTGCAGTTGTGTAAATTTGACGTCTGTGCCCAAAAACATACGAAAAGTAAGTTTTTCTTCAAAATTTTATTTAAATTTATATAACAGTCTAGTATTTGTGCATTGTTGTGTTATTTTTTCTTAAGTTGTATGGTTATTCAAGTCTTAACACGTTGTAATGATCCTTTGAATATGCATCGTGTTCGGAAAATATGAATTATTATTCGGACCAAGTCGTTATTTTAAACACCTAGGTGAGTTGTGACAGTCTGTCACAACTCTCCTATCTTTCTCCATTTTTCTGCTGTACTATTTCCACAATGTTTTTGTATTAATTTTAAATATATATCTGTGTTAGTAGGCACATGTGTTTAATAGCATATTAGTGGCACACACAGGGGGGGTTTTGGGGGTTAAAATCCCTTCTACTGCATACAAAAATATATAAAGAATACTAGGAAAATGTAACTTGTCTTTCAAAAACAATACAAAAAAAATTCTGTGCCCAAGCAAAACCCTCTCCAGAGCAAGACTACGTGTGTCACTGTAGTATACTGCATACTAAATGGCTATTTTTTGTTTCAGAATGCCTAATAAATATAGAAGAAAAACTGATAGAGGTACTGCTAGTGTGGAAATCTACGACCTGGCCTTTGACGAGGTTAGGTTAAGAGGTAAAAGTTTAAGAGATGCTGCGGCCTCTTACAATCTAAAACTACATGTCTTTGTCAAGATACATTAAGAAGAAAGAGGTTTACCACGCAAACCCAGAAGGCAAGCTCGTCCATGGGTTATACCGTTCCAACCATTTTTACAAAAGAAGAAGAGAATATATTAAGCGAATATTTGCTAACATGTGCAGGATATAATTATGGACTGACAACTAAAGAAACTAGAAACATTGCGTATAAGTTAGCCAAAAAATATAATAAAAAAATTCCAGAGTCATGGGAGAAAAATGAAAAAGCAGGAGAAGTGTGGCTCAAGCTATTTATGCAACGACATCCCAATTTAACTTTATGACTGCCTCAAGCCACTAGCATTGCTCGTGCTACCAGTTTTAATAAAATTAATGTGGCTGCTTTTTTTGATAATTACACAGGTGTCTTAAACAAACATAAACTTGAGGCAAAAGATATTTGGAATGTCGATGAGACAGGAATCACTACCATGCAAAAACCTGATAGGATAATAGCACGACGCGGTGAAAAACAAGTCAGTGCGATGACATCGGCAGAAAGGAGAACCATGGTAACGTTGGCTTTAGCTGGAAACGCAATAGGTAATTATATACCACCTATGTTTTTATTTCCACGTAAACGATTCCAAGACCATTTTATTCGGGACGGCCCAACTGGTTCAGTCGGAACAGCTAATGGACCAGGCTGGATGCAAGAGGATGATTTTCATGTTTTTCTTGAGCATTTTAAAAATCATGTTAGACCATCAAAAGAGGAAAGAGTTCTGTTGCTTCTTGATAATCATTCCTCGCATACAGCTCTAAAGAACATTGAATTCTGCAGAAAACATGGCATAATTTTGCTAACATTTCCACCACATTGTACGCACAAGCTACAGCCGCTGGATCGTACCATTTTTGGGCCTTTAAAAAAAGCAATCAATACAGCTTGCGACAATAGATGCGAAGCAATGCCGGGAAAGTCATGACAATTTATGATATCCCGTCTATAGCAAAGTTTTCATTTGATGTAGCAATCACTGCAAAGAATATGAGCGCTGGTTTTGCTGCAACTGGAACGTGGCCAGTTAACACAGACATATTTGGAGAAGCTGATTTCTTGCCAAGTCAAATCACTGATCGTCCCAATCCAGAAGTAGAGCAAACCGTTTCAGAAGTTGTGGACAATCCAGCAGAAAGGACCATAACTCCAAATCTTAACACTGGTGCAAATAACAATGATGAAGCACGAGCCATTACTCCAGGTACGTCTGTAGATCAGATCATGCCATCAAGCCATTTATCAGTTGTGAACAATAATGCCAATGAACTTGTTGCCTCCACGTCTACAGCCCATACTACAGTTCTGAACAATAATGCCATTGAACCAATTGCATCTACATCTACAGCCCCTAGTCCACTTACCACTGTTTCTAATGTCTTCTCGCCAGAATCAGTTAGGCCATTGCCAAAAGCTCCACCAAGAAAAAACAGCAGACCAAACCGACGTAAAATCAAATCTGCTGTCCTGACTGATACTCCCACGAAGAACGAAATAGCCGCTATAGAGGCTAATAGGAAGACTAAGAACGTTAAGAAGCGTGTATTTAGCGAAGGAGAGAATAAACCTAAAAAAAACAAGAAGACTCTTAAAAAGAAGAGAACAAGTGTCGATGAAAAAATCGAAAATGATTGATTTTGCTTGGTTTGCCTTGAAGCTTATACAGACAGCAGATCGAAAGAGAAATGGGTTCAATGCCTAGACTGTAAAGGCTGGGCACACGTAGATTGTACTGGAGCCGAACTGCATTACGTTTGCCATAATTGTGAATCAGATTAAATTTTTTAGACTGATTGTATACAGTGTAGGAAAAATTTTATGGTCGGTATGGACCTTACGTGAGATGGAGTGAGAAACAGCTGTTTAAAAAGAGAGAGGTATATTAGGTACGCCCTTTATATCGCCGAATGGAAATATTAAAAAAGGGGAAATTCAACGTTGCCAAACTTATTGGTTTTATTTGACCTGTTGTCTTTTTTTGCATTTGAACAATGTTCTATCAAGAAGATAAAATGCTCAAGATAATCAAATTTGGGCGAAATTGATTTAAATGGCAGGTTACTGTTTTTTTTATTGGGAATATGCCACAAGTTTTCTTTACAATAATTGTAATATAACATTTTGATTTCCATTTCGGAAATCGTTTTATATAAATAAAATTTATTAATGTTTCGTATTTTAAGTACACAAAACAAAAAGTAACATCAAAATAATTTCCCAATATGAAATAATAAACAATTAAACATGCATACAATAACGCCAAATTAAAAAATATTCATACACTAATTTATTTGGCAACGTCTAGTCTAGATAGTCGTTTGGTCAAAAGATCGAGTAACGAGAAGTACAGGTGGGTCGTGCTAGTTTATCGTTAAGAGCGTAGGTGCAAAATTTCGGGCCAATGTTTTTTAAATGCATTTATTTTTTTCGAATCCTGAGAAAACTAATAAATATGTTTGAAAAAAATTAAACGCAGAATGAAACAATACATTATTACCGAGAGCTGAAAGTCCCTGAAAACTTCTATAATGTTTATTTTAATAAGTTATAGGGATGAAAATAAAAAAAACAAAATTTAGTGTGATTTTTAATTTCAAATATCTCATTAAAAAAACTTTTTGTTTATTCTAAGGGACCTTCGGCCCTCGGTAATAATGTAATCTTTTATTCTGCATTTATATTTTTCAAAAATATTTGTTAGTTTTCTCAGGATTCCAAAAAAATTTAAATTTTTTTGAATGCTAAAAAGCATTTAAAAATTTTAATTTTCATAAACAAGTAACTATGATTGTTTAAAAGTAGTTTCAAGTAAGATAGTACCTACATAAACAAACATAACGGCTATTATCGTTTATGTGTATATCTTTTGAAGTGAAAGAAACTACCTAATGATATATTTATTATAACTTGAAAAATAAACTAAACAATCATCATCATCATATAACGGGGGTCCTACGGCGATTGCCGCTTCCTGCATTTCAGCCTCCATCTTTTCCTATCTCCCCAATCTCCCTCTTCTAAGCCTCTAGATTGCATTGTTTTTGTAATTTCTCTTCTCCAGGAATTTGGTGGTCTTCCCCTTTTCCTTCTTTCTGGCGGAACATACATTAAGGCTTTCTTTGGCCACCGCTCCTCCTCCATTCTCATCACGTGACCATACCATTGTAATTGCCTTCCTTGTATTCTATCTGAAAGAGTATCTCTAATTCCTGTACGGTTTCGTATTTCCTCATTCCTGATTCTTTCCATTCTCGATACTCGACATGACCTTCTAAGATAACCCATTTCCACAACGTCTACTTTATCTCGTTCATTCTTTGTCATAGTCCAACATTCGGCACCATATGTAGTAATTGGTTCTACAATTGCTCTGTATACGCGAAGTTTGGTATGCATCTTTATTTTATTAGACCACAATAATGAATTCAGTATTCGGATGTATTTTTTCCCTTGGGTTATTCGGTTTTGTACATCTGTCTTAACTCTGCCATCTGCTGATATGATGCTTCCTAGATATTTATACTGGTTGCAGCCTTTTATGACTGCGTTTTCAAGCCTCAGATCTGTGGTATTTCCTCCAATTTTTAAATATTCTGTTTTAAATATTCTGTTCTAAACTAAACAATACAAATAGTAAATCGGACTTACATTTACATTACACGTTATTATTAAATCGCGAATAGTCTAAATTGACATAAAAACTATTGTCCTGTGTTAAATATTGTCCTGTTAATGCGAAGTAACTCTCAGTTACTCCAGATGTCCAGAGGTCAGTAGTAATACAGATATTTTCTACTTCTTTAACAACTTGCGATCTAATAATTTGCTCACTTTTGACATAACATTCCTGAAGTAATGAACCTGATAAAGTTTTTCTTGTTGGCGGTTTATATCCAGGAATCCACCCTGCAAACTTTTTAAAAGCTGGTTCTTTAACTATGGAAAACGGATGAAACGAAAAGTTTAGTAAATCTTGAAAATCAATCAGCCCAAGAAAAAGAAACTGATAAAGATGACTTAAGTCCATGGTGTATTTTTGATGAATTAATTGGACATGACTCATCTAAACATACACCTGTATCGAGAGGTATAAAAGAAGTCGACATGTAATTGTCTGATAATATATTACCCACAAACAATTTCGAACGGAGATTGGAACTGTCCATTACCGTGGTGAAAAAACCATCGCCATGTATATCGTAACTTAACCACTATATTCATAAAATGTTGTAGTATTGTAACAAAATTTTTTCCTTGTGAACACATGTTTAACATCTGGTATAATTTTAAATAAAAGAAGAACGCGATTAACAAGAAAAGTGGAAAAACTTATGTTTTTAAATGTCAATTTAGACGATTCGCGATTTAATAATGTGTAATGTAAATGTAACTATTTAAGTACCATTTGTATTATTTAATTTATTTTTTAAGTTACAATAAATATATCCTTCGTTAGGTTCTTTTATTTCAATACTTATACACATAAACGATAATAGCTAATATGTTTGTGTACTCGCTAATTTGAATACTGGTAAACAATCAACTAGTTACAGTTTACGAAAAACGGTTCCGATAAAAATTAAAAAAACGAGAAGACCCACCTCTAGTTTTTTAGGTATATTAGGATTGGAACCAGAGAATATCTGATCGGAACTAATCGTCTCACTAATGGGCAATGGCCAATGCGTGTTAAAAGGATTTTAGGAGGGGAGACGAAGGGGAAATATGATTGTTATCTTTGTCTAATTCGTTGAAAATATGATTTTATATCTGCGTTAGATATCCTGTTAAATTTTACCATACCGACCTTAAAATTTTACCTACACTGTATAATAATAAAGTGATTTCTCTCTAACACCTATTTTTAATATATTAACAGATTCAATACAATGCTGTCACAACCCACCCCTGTACCTGTCACAACTTACCTCGGTGGTAGGAGAGTTGTAACAACGGGAGCGGTCTTTGATTTAGTTGATTTTCTCAGAAAACATAACAATTTAAAAAATTTTGGTAATTATTTTGAAAACGGAAAGAATAGCACAAAATTATTTCATATCAATCATACCTGTGGAATGTTTCTTGACCGAGATATGGCCCATAAGGTAAAATTTGTCACAACTCTCCTAGGTCTCCTCTAATGGTCACTTAACGATTTATAAATAAACTGTTATAATTACTGCATAAAATTTGCAAATTTGTTGAGACCAAAACAAACACGCCTTTCGGTATCTCATTCAGGGCCGAACTCCAGAAGTAATTATTCTGTAACTGTTTCTGTCGTTTATTTTATCACCTTATCGATAAAAGTAATAATTATTTAATAAAATAGCCCATAAATTTTCGCCCAGATATTTCAATTTTCCAAAATTGTCGGCTTTGCTGTTTTCTATGCCAGAAAGAAATATGCGAATATCTTTTAACGTCCCAAAGGTAACTCAAAAATGTCTGTTTGATTTCCACAGACCGGCACAGCAGAAAGTAATAATTTGTGATATTGAATATCGCGAATTAAAGGATATTTTGAAAGCGCAGGTTCCTCTGGAAGCAGCGGGCTAGCTGGAGACGGTTATTGGTGAGCGCGAGCGATCAGTCTCCCGCAACGTGCTCTTATATTCGGCTGGATTTCTGGATCCATCCAGTTCGCGTTCGGTAACCGACTCAACTATACGCTCCTCTTTGAAACCAAGTTTTCCAACGTGAGTACATAGGTATATCTTTTTCAAACTTCAAACTAATCATAAACATTTTTAAAACTAATTCGGGACTTTCTTTGGACATGTTTTTATACTTTTCGATCAGTTATCTTTAATCGAAATATTGAAGTTGGTTTTTTGAGTTTTATTATTTCGTTTCTGACTGGTGGAGTTTTAATAGTGCACAGTTAAAATAAGGGTAAATACCAATTTTACTTTACGTTACATATTTAGGAATAAGATTTTAATTGAGAAATTCGGCAAATCAAAATTTTAGGGCTTGCTGACACTCAATAGTAGATAAAAAAAATTGTATCAAGTACATACTTTGCTCTTGCAATTTGGTATGTCATTTTTTTGTGTGTATATTATGTACGTACTTATTTATATATATATATATATATATATATATATATATATATATATATATATGTTTTTTGGAATTTCCATTTTTTTGATATTTTCTAGGAAAAACCAAACAAATCATTTGATAAACTATTTTATAATAATAAATATTTATACTACTGCTACACAAATTCAAATAAATAAACAGTTTAATTAAGAAGTTAAATTCCTTGTATTTTGATGCAGTGATGATGTTACGTGTTTTATTTCATCTTTTCCTTAGTCTTCCATTCTTGGTTTGTTGTTTTTGCTCAACATATTCATTTAACAGTCTTATATTTGCCATCATTTAAATGATAAGAATAGAATAGAATTTATTTAGTCAATATACAAAAATAGTTTTGCTTTTGAGAAGTCAAAGAAATAGTGAACACTTTTACATACGTACATATAAATTTTTTATGAATTTAAACATTACAAACAGATATTTAATATTAATTATTTAAGAATGGACAAACACACTAAATAAAAATATAACAACATAAAGTATCATTATAATAGGCAAATACTTTGACTAAACTAGTACTATTGTGTAAAAGCTGTACTTATGTACTCCGTGTTTGAATATAAACAATGTTTTAAAAAATGCCATTTGAGTTTAAACTTCACCGATAACAAGTGAAGACTTTTTACTTCATCTAACAAAAAGTTATACAAACCAACATCAGCCGAATTTTCTATGCTCTTGTCCAATCTAAAACGTTGTGCTCTAATAGCATCTCTAGATCCTGTATCGTGATCATGGAAGTTAGAGTTTATCTTAAACTTACCTTTCTTGGCATGTATTTCAATCAGCTTCTAATATGTAGAGTGAAGGTAGTGGCATAATACCTAAATCCAGAAATAAATGTTTACAGTGTTCCCTACACTCACTTTTGCAAGTATCCTCACCAATCTTTTTGTAGTTTAAATATTCGATTTGCGTAAGAAGAACTACCCCAAATAGTTATTCCGTACTGTAAATGGCTATGGAATAGTGCATTTAGAAATTATAAACTAAGTTGCATATTAAAAATATAATTGTAGCAAGTCTAGAACTTACGTAATCTGTATGAGCACTCCAATCCAAACTATCATCTAGAAAGATTTCTAATAGTTTAAAATTATTTCTTGAGATATACTTTCAATCGAAACTAAAAATCAAATTCTGATTTTCTCTTCATTTAGCTTCAGCCCATTATGTACAAACCTGGGTATCACTATCTATTTTAATTTTTAAATTATGCTGATTAATAATCAGTATTTATGAGAGTTGCATCATCTGCAAAGCAAACATATTTTATAGGAAGTATAGTGAAATAAATCGTTCAGATAAATAAGAAACAAAGGGTCCTAATACTAAACCTTGAGGAACCCAATATTCGCGAGTGTTAAACTCAGAATAGCTGTTATTAAGAAAAACTGCCTTTTTATTTGTCAAGTATGATCTAAATAGATTAGGAGTGTTTTCTCTAATACCTTATTTATGCATTTTTTCAACAGTAATTTATACGAATTACAGTCAAAAGCTTTGGATAAGTCACAAAATATCAAAGACACAAAATGACCTTCCTCCAAGCCATCAACTATATCTCTCACAATTTTCTGTATAGCTACTGTAGTGCTACACTTTTTTCTAAAGCCATATTAATTACAGTGAAGTATTTTGTGTTTTTCTAAATATTCTATCAATCGAACATTTAGAATACTTTCAAAAAATTTTGCCAAAAATGGGAATGATTGAGACGGGACGATAATTTCCAATTTCATCTAAAGCTCCCTTTTTGATTACTGGTAGCACTTTTGTTACTTTTAATACATTTGGGAAAATCCCTTCAGTAAGACAATTATTATAAAGTATAACTAATTTGTGAATAATTATGTCAATAGTTTCCACAATAATATTTTTGTTTAAGAAATAAAAATCCGTGCAGTGTGAATTTTTCAATCTGTGCAAAACATTTCTGATTCCAGTATCACTAACAGGCAATAAAAATACAGAGTCTCAAGGAGAGTGCACATCTTTCAAAAAATCTGTAACTACATTTTAATTTGTGGACTTAAAAGAACTTCTAATATGTTTATCTACTGAAGTAAAGTAATTATTGAAATCGTTTGATGTAATCGCGCTTGGACAGACATTTTTATTTTGAAATTTATTTCTGTGATAACTTATAATTTTCCAACTGTCACGAGATATATTTTCTGAATTGGAAAGGACATTTTCATAAGCCAGTTTTTCCTTTAATAATATTGTTGATTTATAGTGCTTTTTAAACTTTTTATACTCACTATATTCCTTTGTAACATCAGCAATTATCTTGACTATGGAAAGAATTTCTCGCATTACTATTAGTTCATCATCAAATCAAGAAATTGGAGCTTTACTATGAGTTCGTGATTTTTTTATTGGAAAATTAGTTTCAATTAACTTTACATACATTTCGCTAATAAATTGAGCTAATTCTGTTACTGTTTTGAGAGAAACAACTGGAGCCCATTCAACGTTATTTAACGACGGTTTTAACATCAGAGTACCATTACTTGTTATATGTCTTCTGTATGTATTAGCACTATGACTTTTTTCAGATTTCATTTATAAGTAGAGAAATTGAACAAGATGATTAGAAATACCTGGGTCCACAATTTCACAACCAACTATCTCACTGCTTATGTTTGTTAAGATGTTATCTAAACAAGTTGCTGATCTAGTTGTAATTCTAGTAAATTCATTAATATTTATAGTTAAGCCAAAAGTAGAAATTAGATCACGAAAACTATTTAGTTCTTTAAAAGCTTTTTTAAAATCAATGTTGAAATCTTCAATAACTAATATTTCTAAAAAATTAGCATAGCAAAACATCAATAACTTTTCAAATAGGTCTAGAAAAACTTTAAAATTCCTATTTCCGGTTCTATACACTGTTACTAAAATAGTTTTATTATCTATAATTTCTAATGCACAAAATTCACCCTCATATTCACATGTTACATCGTTTAAGAAAACTGGTCGTGTAGAGATTTTAATAAAGCTAAAAATTACAACATGTGATTAAAATCTGCGATCTAATGGGTCCATTTTTCACTCCCGTGGCACCCATTTGATTTAGACAACCTGAAATTTATTTTTTTGTAGTTAGATAAGTACCCATGCGTTACAATAAAAGTACAAATGGGCCTATGTGGATTCTAATTTTGGTATAGATATATTTTTTTTAATTTCGTAATTTCCTTCTTTTATTTATTAGTCATTTTAAATTTTGTTTAATAATCTTTCGCTATCTTTAATTGAGTTCTAATAATCGACATCGACAACACAATTTCACTGTTATTTTAATTGTTTTTTACCAATATGTGGTTTGTTTACAAAATATTTATTTTATAAAAATCTGATACTGTTATAACCATAATTAACCATAATTTCAGTTAAAATACGTTTATTTTTTATTTTATTTTCACATTGTAATTTTCACTTCCATTGGAAATTTTCCAAAGAAAGTTTTTTGTGAAAATCAAAACCTTAAAATAAATGTATTTTAAAACTATATTTCCAAAATATTTGTAGTTCGTAGTTGGTAGATATGAAAATGAGAAAAAAACAGCATTTAAAAATAACGTTTTGTAAATCACTTATAGGTAATCAGAAAAAAAGCTTCTTTAACTATGGTATAAAAATTTTTAAATTATCACCAGAACAATATTTTTCCATATTAATTGTCTAATTCTATAGTTTATTTTTATGACCGAGAGAGTAATTAGCATAATTTTAACTGGTATCTCCGACCACTCCATGGGCGTGCTCAAGATTAATTGAAAAATTACTTTGAATAATTGTAAAAAATAAATGAATTATTTCAGTGTTATAAAGTGTTATGTGTATGTAAACAAAAGTGACCTCTTTTATCACACACTATATTAGAACTGACTGGCCTACATTAAAAAGGGATTTAAAAAATTCACATTTTTTTTTTAATTTTTAAAAATTACAAAAGAGAAAAAGAGTTTTTAAAACCGTCTAAGGTATGTTAAATAGATGAATAAAAATATTAATATAAAACTTACAGCTACTTGTTACAAATCCAAATCAGATTCAGAAGATGAACTTTCAGAACCAAGATTTATAATAACTGGCTCGATCATTTTATCAGTAATATTGTCCAGCTTCTACATTTTTTCCTCTTCTTTAATAGTGTGATTTACTGCCTTTTCCCAGTTTTCAGGTTTTACATTATTTACGGCCTCCAAAAACAACTGTTTAACATCATGAATTTTAAAAGTGGTATTTTTTCTTGAAACTTCACTCTTTATCTGTGCCCATACCAGTTCAATCGGGTTTAATTCACAATGATATGGTGGGGATCTAAGTACTGTCATTCCACGATTTTTGGCAATTTCATCAATTTCGTATTTTTTAAATTTTTCTTTATGAAGGGCACACAACGAATAAAGTTCCTTTCTTATAGATCCGGGATGGTACGTAATATTTTTTGAACTCAGCCAATTCTGAAAGTCTTTTTTTAACCACTTGGTTGTGGGCAGTCCTTCTATAAGTCTGGAGTGATAACTTGCATTATCCATTACTATTACACAGTTCTTAGGAAGAAGATCTATCATTTGTTCGAACCATTCTTGAAAGACATCAGCGTTCATGTCTTCATGGTAGTCACCGGTACGAGTTGATTCAAAAGTTAATAAACCACCTTCAACAAAACCGTCTGAACTGCCAATGTGTACGATTATCAGCCTGCGTCCCTTTTCTGATGGTGGGTTTAAACCAGTAGATAAGTTATTTACAAAAGCGTGCCTTTGACTTGTAACAGTTTCATCCTGCCAAAATTTATTTGGTGTATGACCCTCGTTAATCCATGTTTCATCAAGATAAAATATTTTTCTTTTTTGGTTTCTCATTTCCTTTATGGTTCTTAGAAAATGTCTTTTCCATATGACAATATTGCTTCTTTCTAATAAAATAGACTTTCTGGGATTCTTTTTCCAGCGGAAGCCTATTTCTTTTAAAAGTTTCTATAACGTACTTCGACTCATTTCTGGGTAATCCTTATCATCTCGAACTGGGACAAGAACTTTATCCAATGTTGGAAATTCTTGTCTAAAGAAGAATTCATGCACTTTCCGTCGAAGTCCTTCTTTAAAATGATATTCTATTTGAAATTTTGGTTTCCCTGGAGCATTACGTGGCATTTGAAAACTACCACATTTCTCTTCTTTAATAACTCTGTAAATCGTAGATTTCCCAACACCAAGTGTACTGCTAACTAACTCAACGGTCTCATCAATACTTTCACATAAACGTTTGTCTGTAAATGATTTAAAACAATTAAATATTAATGTTTTTTCATTAACTGTTAAAGGACCAATTTTTCGGCGTTTACACGGCACTTCCAAATTTTCCATAACACTAGTATAAACAATAAACTGCACCTTGCAACTGAAGTACCTACTTTTAGTGAACTGTTAAGAATTTTGAATACGCCACTTGGACCTTCCTACAAAATGAAAAAACCCACTATCACATTTTCTGTGGAATAAATTTAGAAGGTAATTATCTAGTCAATTACTGTCGTAGATTCCTGGAATTAAGAATTAAATGTTTGATTGTTGAAACCCTTACTTCGTGGAATGCACTCATTTCAGATAAAATAAAACGTTTTATGTTATCTAAAGAATTAAACTTTATTTTGCAAATAGGTAGGTACTTATTAAACTTTTATTGGTTATATATAACCAATAAAATAAACATCTTACATTTCTTGCAAATTCATTAGTACCTGTTAACCTCCATCACTCCGACACTGGCAACCTTATTTAGGGATTAGTAACCCTCACAACTATTGTATTCTATTCTGCTCCAACCTTTATACCTGGTGGTCATACTCAATTTAAAATTGTTTTCCTATATACTTCTGTAAACTTGTTGACAAATATCTGTTTTTCATTGAGTCACCCGTATCAACAATTTAGGGATTTGCATACATAATTTATTTTTTTATTACTCTCTCATACATAAGAATACGCTATAGTTCTATCAGAAAAATCGTGGAAAATTCTTTGTTAAGTGATGATTTTTTTACTTGTAGCTGAGTAGAGAAGCATTTAAAACCGTTAAAAAAATTAAAATCATCAACTATGTGAATCTTGGGAATTTTCTTTGGGAATTAATGTTGAACTAAAATTTTAAAATTAAAAACAAAATTAAACAAAAAGAAAATAAAAACAATCTAAAAACAGGACACTCATCTTGGAATACCCAATCTAAAAAAGAAAACAAATACAAACCGATTATTCTCGTATTATGAATCAACATATCGTCTACTGTAAACACCATTCCTAGACAAGGTCATGTACATATGTCCCGCATAGGTGTTAATATGAAAGCCGATGATCTTCTAAAATTCTTGGATGAGACGGTGGATGAGAATGGCATAGAACTGACAAATACTTTATATATAAGGTATCTGTCTTTTTAGATAAAATTGACGAAGTCTACAGACCTAGTATTTGGCCCAAAGAAGCTGCAGTTAGGAGATTTAATTTCAAAAGAAATTTTCAGCACATAAAGAAGACGTAGGAAGAAACCTAGAAGCCTCTACAAACTTTTACCAAAATAAAACAATTCGACAAGGTACGGTAAGCATGTTAATGTTAACTTGCGGATCAAATTTTATATGTTTCTCGGAGTACTGGCAAAGTGAAAAAAATTTAATTTAAAATTTTAAATTAATTATCATCTCAAAGTTTTTATTAGCTAATTTGTTTTCTAAGTTAAAAAAACCAGGTAGAGTTGGACTCAAACAGTGTGCAGTTTATGAAAAAGAAAATCTTAAGTATTCTTGTTTTAATCTAAATGAATATAATGTACAGCAAAGTTCGCACTTTTTGAAATTTATGAACCTTCAATAAAAACCAATATTTTAACTGTATATAGAACGATTAAGCGTGACTTTAAATTATTTTTGGTGAATTTTGGGAATGTCATAACATCCTTGCTTAGTAAAGCAGACAAACTGATCATACTTGGTGATTTTAATATAAACTTTAAAATTGAATCTGACCCTTCTTTTGATATTTAAAACAGAGTATGCATATTTAAACCTTGTTGTTCTGACGATCGAGCTCAATTTTTATTTATTGATTCCTGACATAACGTTGTTGACACTAATCGAATATTTTAACAGTTTATTACTTCTTCTGGTTTACAAAAGCTAAACGTGCGCTGGCTAGTACAAAGAAGGACTTTTTCTATAATAATAATATTGATTCTAATTTTTTTGACAGTCTTTCTTAGCGAAACTTCTAACAACTTAATATTAAAGCATTTTCCACTAAAAAAGTATGAAAAACTGCTGAAAAAACACCCGTCCAATGGTTAATAATGAATAAGGGCCTTACAGATCTAATCTTTCTCTGATTAAACACATTGCAGATGCCACTAAGGATCCTGAAGTATATAAGCAACAAAAAAATTGAATATAATCGCCAATTACAGAATGATAAAAAAATAGCTTACTGTGATTTTAGTACTAATTAAAATAATAAACCTAGAGACTGCTAGAAAATTGTAAATTTCGAAAAAAGCAATACAAGATCCAGTTCGGTACAACCTGATCTACCTCTAGAAAAAACAAATGAATTTTTTACTACAATTGCAGAGAATATAATTCTCTTCCCATCTCTTCCCACTATTAATATCCATGTCGCCAAAATTACGCTGTTATCCCTAAGGGGGATATCTTTTGTTGACTTTGATTGATTGTTTTCGTTTATTATTCACATAATAAATAAACTAAAATTGAGACATTTTTATTTTTATTTTACTGCCCCTACAAAATATATATACATATTTTGTATGTATCACTGGTGTTATCAGATGATTATGCCAATCGAGCAACATTCATCCCTCGGGCTAGAGGCCTTTGACTGGATTATGTTGCTCTCCCCTTTCCCTCTCCTGTTGTTTAATCATCTTAATGACACCCTTCGTGAATAAATAACTATAAAACTATTGTTTTTTAATTGATTGAAGAGCGTATGGCAGGGTCGGTGCTCATTTGTATAATGAGAATTGAAACCAACAAAAATTTGTACCCTACATCTTGTTTCTCTCCTTGTTGTGTCCTTCAACACGTCCTTGTTGAATTCCAAAATAATGTTTTTACTTATGTTTTTGAGCTATGAAGATTTTGAGTTTTTCTCAGTTTTAAATTATTTATAATTCAAAAACGATCAAGTTAATAAAAAAACTACCGGAGACCTATTTTGTTTAAAATTATCCAAAAAAAAAATTGTTCGTACCGAAAAAATTGATTGTGACATTTTGTTTAAAATAATATTTAAATCAATTTGAACAACTTTTCGCCTGGGCGACATTTTGAGCCTTATTTTGGGTATCTTCTATTATTGCATACTGAAAAATAAACAAATATTCTTTGTGTTTTAGATACATGATTTATTAACGTTCTGTCAAAAACTAAAGCAATTATTGATATTTAAAACATTTTTGTTTAAAAAACAAAACTCTAAAATTATGTAATTATTTCCCCAAAAACAAAAATTACAAAATAAATTTGATTTAAATTTCCTCTAAGATAACAAAGAAAATATATATAAACAGCTTAAAACGACCTAACGTTAAACTAAAAGTCAAAGAAAAATTAAATGAGGCAATAGCAGATATCACGGCAAGATCTAAACTACCGGCCAATATAGACGACAAATGGAATTGTATTAAAAAAGCTATCGTAACCACCACCAAGTCTCTGATCTCTTCCCAAAAGTACAAAACGAAGAATTGCATGACTGACGAAATATAATCAATGATGGATGACCGCAGATCATTTAAAATCAAAGACCGAACCAAACATCAGCAGATTAACAGACAAATACGAAAAAAGTGTCGCAAAGCTAAATAACAGTGGCTGCTAGACAAGTGTGCAGAAATGGAGGAATTGGAAGAAAAACATGACCACTTTAACATACATAAACTCGTTAAAGAAGTGACAGGTCATACAAAACCTTGTAGTTTTAACAGTATTGTAAAGGACAAGAAATTAATTAGTCATCCCAGGGATCAACTTCAACATTGGAGAAACTACACACAGCAACTATACTCAGACAACACTAGAAGAAACTCTGAAAGTGAATCTAAAAGTGAACCCTCCCCCAAAATATTAAAGTCAGAAGTTGTAAAGGCAATCACACAAAGCAAATGGGGAAAAGCACCAGGCCCAGACGACATATACATAGAGGTTCTAAGAATGTTGAGCGAAGACAATATAGATACCTTGGCAGTGGCGGTCTCAGAGTCAGATTTTGGGAGGGGCGATGGTCTGTTGCAGGGAAGTCAGGGAGGTGCAGCCCCCCATCCGGAAAGGGGGTCCGGAAAATTTGTAAAAATATGGCAAGATTTTTAGAGTTTTAAAGGCATTTTATTCATTTGAACAGTTGATGGACCGAATATGGACTGACTGTCACTTAGTGGTTGTGACGAACGGAGAAAAAGGAAAATCACTTATTATTATTACAATTAGTATCAGTGGAAACAGTTTTACATTATAATAAAAAATAAAAAAGCTAGCCTCTTAAGCTTGTTGCAAATATTGTTCGGCTAACTTACAAATAAAATATTCAAAATATATTTTGTATTCTTGTGATTGTATCAAAAACCAATTTCGAACTATTGAAAACAACTCAAAGTCTAATAGAAAAGGTTTGTGGGTGATAGTATTTTTCAATGGCAAGCTTCTGACGCAAGTCTCATCTTTCTAAACCTTTGACGATTTAGGTGGTTTTACGTTATCACGAACAAACGTCAAACTTCAGAGGTTTGGTCTGACAATGTTAGTTTAACGCTTGAATTGAAAGAGCTCAAAACACATTTTACCATTTAAAATGTTAAAATTTACAATAAATATACAATACAAATTAGTCTATTAGAATGGAAAAAAGGAGGTTCACACTATACATTGTAATAGTTTAATTAGGTTTTAAGTAATAAAATAACAAGTTATAAGGTTTTAAAAAGAATGTAATTACAAATCGAATATTCCCAAAAGTCTTTCATCTTTCTGCGTTAGAGTCCATGTTTCTGCTCCGTATGGAGGACCGGCCTCAGCAATGTTTTGTATATAATAATTTTAGTTCTTCTTTAAATGTTTCTTGAGTGGAAATGCATTTGGAGTCCATAGTATGCCCTATTTGTAAGATTTATTCGTCTTTTGATTTCTTC
This sequence comes from Diabrotica balteata, assembly GCA_918026665.1. Classification (NCBI taxonomy): domain Eukaryota; kingdom Metazoa; phylum Arthropoda; class Insecta; order Coleoptera; family Chrysomelidae; genus Diabrotica; species Diabrotica balteata. The sequence continues at coordinate 19,371,277 of OU898285.1, read as the reverse complement.
GCTTGTTTTATTGGTAGCAGTCAATAGCGACCCAAGGTATGTGAAGTTGTCAACACGTCCAAAGGTATGACTTCCAAAGACTGTTTCTCGTTCCTCATTTGCTATCGGATCCTTTGTAACCAACATGTACTTGGTTTTGTCTTCGTTGATGAGTAGACCGACCTGTTTCGCTGCTGTTTCCAATTCTAGGAGATATTGCTCAACATCTCGCTTGCTACGCCCTACTATGTCAATGTCATCAGCATATGCTAAGACTTGTATCGATCTATTGTAAATAGTACCGCCATCTCTAATTCGTGTATCTCGGACTGCCTTTTCTAAGGCAATATTAAATAGGAGGCAAGCCAGAGTATCTCCTTGTCTGAGTCCATCCTTTATCTCAAAGGATCTAGAACTCTCTCCCTGTATTCTAACAGTGGCTTCTAAGTTAGACATTGTCATTCTCGTTAGTCGGATAAGTTTTTCTGGTATACCAAACTCATGCATTTATTGGTATAGCACTGTTCTCTTGACACTGTCGTATGCGGCCTTGAAGTCGACGAATAGTTGATGGGTTTCAATATTGAATTCTAATGTTTTCTCGAGAATCTGTCTTATTGAATGAATCTGGTCAATTGTTGATTTTTCTGGAGTGAAAATTAGCTAATATATTATAATTAAATAAGATTTAAAACTAAATAAGGTCATATTCGGAATAATAAAAATAAAATATTTAAATCACTTGACACTTTTCCAAACAATCATTCTCCTTACTTGGAACTCTTACTGTGTAACAAAATGCATTCTCCCGTAGGCCTATTTTAAACGCTAATATAAGGGACTTACATCGGTCTTTCAATGAATTATTATGGGCAACATAAAAATTCATATGCTTAACTATTATTTGGCGTAATAACCCCACCTTTAGATATTTTGGACTTGTAATAAAATAACAATCTTAAAATGTGAACTACACAAATAACGTGAAAAGAATTACTTACTTATATATTGCTTAAAGCAGACACAATCCCATGGATTTATTATCTTATTTTTTAAAAGTCAAGAAATTCGTTAGAAAATAATTCGCTACAGTAAATTCGAAGTTCTTATCTTGTTCAATGAAGTTTATTTCAACCGCTGTCCAATATTGTAATCAACAAGGCGAATTGAAAACAAATTTCGGAAAAAACAAACAATACTTTAAAAGCCGAAGCTTTCACAGCATGGTAAGGTATTGAATAATGCATGTTAGGCTTCACTAAGATTTTTCTTTTATTTTATTCAATGTTCAAAATGAATACGGCAAGCTGTTGTCACCATTAAAATAAATCTTAAGCAAACACATCAGTAAAACTTCGATTGTTTCGCATTGAGTAAGTTTATTTTTTTTTATCTTTGTCAATCATAAAAAATAATTTGTAATTTTTACTGAAAATAAGCCAAATAGGCGAGAAAACGAAGTTCTAAACCTACCAATTGTTCGCAGTACGATAAATCGCTATAAAACTTTTTGCATTCGATTTGGAAAATGTCAGGAAAGTTTGTGAACAAAATTCCTAATGGTAAAATGAAAATTGCATTTTGTGCATAAGAAAAATGCATTTCCAAAATGCATAGAAAACGGAGAATTTGCAACTAAGAAAATATAGACAGGAATAAATTTAATTTTATTACTCGGGGCTTTTCGAGGTCGCTGATCACGAATAAGATAAAGACGGTGGTTCTAGAGTTACAGGATGCCCAGGGTAGACCTAGTCTCCTGGACTATGTTAATTTCATTCTAAATCGGTCGACAATCATAACTCTTGGGTGTTCGAAGTCGCTAAATACAAATATGAGAGAGAGATGAGAAAAAGAGACAGAGAGAAATTTATGTTCTAAAATGAGTTACATTTATAAAACACGAAATGACACAGTATAAACAAAGTACAAGATACATTAAAATACATACTAACTATAAAATTTTTATAATAACAAAGCTATCAATTAGTGCAACTGCCCTCAAAATTTCCTCGATACTATAGTCATCATTATTATCATCAACTAGCCTCTAACGTCCACTACTGAACATAGGCCTCTTGCATGCTTTTCCACTTAGTCCGATTTTGAGTCATCCGAATCCAATTTGTAGTCACTATTTTTATGTCATCTGTCCATCTCGTTGGGGGTCGAACTCTATTTCTGTTAGCTTATATTCGGGGTCTTCATTCCAAAATTCTTTTTGTCCACCAGTCATCAACCGATCTTGCTACATGACCTACCCAGTTCCACTTTAGTGTTGTTATCATTTCAATAACGTCTGCTACTACTGATCTTTTGCGTATAGTAGCATTGGGTATTCTATCACGTAGAGAAATCCCTAACATTATTCTCTCCATTGCCCTTTGCGTAACTTGTAGTTTACTCACTGTTGTTCTTGTTAAAACTCTTAAGGTTTTTGCGCCGTAGGTCATCACTGGCAAAATACACTGATTTAAATACTTTTCTTTTCAGATACATTGGAATCTTAGACCTAAAAATATCCTTCATCTTTCCAAATGCAGTCCAAGCGAGGTTTATTCTTCTTTTCAGCTCGATTGTTGGTTGTCTCGACAACCATTTGTTTTTAAAAAAATTATTTTAAGACCTACTCTTTTGTGGCAGTATGGAGTTTTTGGAGCATTATCTGTGCCTGATCAAAGATGTCTGCAATAAGAACGATATCATCTGCAAATTTAAGGTTATTTAAAAATTTTCCATCTCCATTGATGCCTTTTCGTTCCAATCTATTGTTTTACAAGCGTATTCTAGCAAAGTTGTAAATAATTTAGGAGACATGTTGTCTCTTTGCCGAATGCCTCTTTCAATACGAAAGGTCCCAGTATCTTCATTAAGTCTTACACAGGCTGTAGCATGCTGATAGATGTATCTGATGAGGGATATCTATCGGTGATCTATTCTACATTTTGTTAGAGCTTGGAGCATTTCACTTTGATTGATCGTATCAAATGCTTTTTCAAAGTCGACAAAGACAAGTATCAGGGTTTTATTATATTCAATGGTTTTTTCAATTAACGACTTAATGATTTACAAATGATCATTTGTTCCGTATCCAGCTCTAACTACTGCTTGCTAGCAAGGTTGATAAAAGTCAAGTTTTGATGTCAACCTATTCGTTATTATCTTCATAAACAACTTATAAACGTGAGATAACAATTTAAAAGTTCTATAGTTCTTTAGCTCTGTTATATCTCCCTTTTTGTGCATAACTACTATAACAGCTTTATTCCACTGAGATGGTGTAACCTCTTTTGAAAGACGTAAGTTATATAATTGTGTCAGTGCTTTCAATACTTCTTTTCTCCTGCTTTAACTGCCTCAATAACGATTTGGTCATCACCAGCTGCTTTATTGTTTTTCATTCGATTTAATGACTTTGAGACTTCTTCGATTGTTATTTCTGGGATATCCTCTGAACCCACATTCTGGACTTTTATCAACTTGGTGACGTCTTTTTTACCCCTTTCTCTATATAATTATGTGTAAAATTCTTTAACTACCTTAATTTTCTTATCTTTATCTGTTACCACTTTTTCATTTGGATTGACAATATTCTTCTTACCTAGAGCTTGACATCTCCTCAGCACCTTTAAACTTTTATTTTCCTCTATAACCGTTGTAATCTTTTTTGTGTTATATTGTCGTACGTCCTTTCTCACTGCTTTATTAATATCTTTATTAAGTTTTTGTAGTACGCGTGCATTCGTATCATTTTTGTTCTTAAGTTCTCTTCGTGTCTCCATAAGTCTTTTTGTCTCTTGACTGATTTTTTCCTCCTTATTTCTCCTAGGATTTGTATTGCACTTTTTCTCTGCGTTCTTAATAGCTTTTATTAAGTTATCATTTAAGGTTTCGACATCCAAAACGTCTATATTTGTTGTCTCTAGACATCTCAGAATTTATGATCACTTCCCACTGAACAGCTATTAAGAACTGTTTACATCATGGATCATGTCTTTGTTGTTGGTTAAGACAAAATCAATTTCATTTTTGGTGACTCTATCTGGACTTGCCCAGGTCCATTTTCTTTGGGGACTTTTTTTGAAAAAGCTATTCATTGCACAGAGGCCATTTCGTAACAAGAAACCCAAAAACATTGGGGGACCTATTGCAAATTCGGCTCCGTCCAGTTTATATCCCAACTTAGCATTAAAGTCACCCATTACTAGGTTGTGTGTAGTAGTCGCCAGTTTTACTGCATTTTCTAAAGTCCAACTCCTATTTTTTCTTTGTTTTCCATATAGAAAAGTTGATGCCCTGATTTAAGAGTTATACGGTCTTCTTCTTTGCGTCTTACTTCACAGAGACCCGTAACGTCCCACTTTATGTGTTTTAACTCTTCTTCTTATTCCAGTAATTTTTCTTCAGGTGACAGTATTCTTACATTGTACGTGGCGATATACATTTGTCGTCGTCCGTGGTAGCCTGATTTGACCCGGGAATTCTTCGCACCCTCTGTTTGCTGTCTTTCTTGATCTATACCTTGACCAAGGATCATCTCACTGCCGGAGACTGGGGCCGTGTTTTTGTCATGTCAAGCATGCTTGGATTTTAGCCATACTCTACCAAGCTGGCCAGTGCGAGTTGGTAGAGGGTAGGATGAAGGTAGGAGTTTTAAAAGGGAGAGATAGGAAGAAGGTATGAGGAGCTAGCCCCCTCAAGCAAGGAAGGAGGGAGAACTAGAAGCTAGCATAAGGCAGGATCACGTATTTCTGTAGCAGCCTGTCTTCTACTGGGATTGTAGAAGAGTGCTACCTGCCTTTCTACATAAGAATACTTGCCTGCGGTACTTTCGGAATAATTATCTCAAGAATCTTTTACTAAATGATAACTAATTGAAACTGGGCGAATTTCAGTTTTTAAGAGATAAGTACAGTGGAATATCAGTTTGCAAATAGCATGACAGAAGCAAATATTATGTGGTCGTAATTAATTCTTTTCATGATCCTTTATTGAAAGTTGATGTTGTTCGAACAAACAAAGAAGGAAAAAATAAAAAAAGTGCCCTGTCTACAATTAGTAGACAATTACAACAAATTCATGGGCGGTGATCTTTTCGATCATTCCCTTGCTTCTTACTCCATCTAATCAAAAAGTCGTAAACAGTAAATGAAAATTTTCTTCTACCTTTTAGATTCTGCGATTCTGCATAAATAATGTACAAAATATCAATGGCCACTGTATGCAAACAAGCCATGTCTCATTTATAACTTTAATCTATAGTAGTTAAATAACTAATTGGAAAATTTTCCGGCAGAAAACAAAGAAGTGCGCCAACTACTACAAGCAAAAACAAGGTGCTATAAATTGGTGGAGGTTCTCTTTCCACCAATAATGTTAGTAGACAAACGCAGACTGGCATTTAGCGGTAAAGGGGAAATTTAGGCGATGTGCACGTTGCTCCACCAAAACAAATGTGAAGGGATCAAAAATCGCATGTAGTGAGTGTAATGTTGGTTATATGAAGATTGTTTCGCAGATTTCGTAGAAGACTGGGTAGTGTTTTATTGTGAACAGTAACTACTTAGAATGTTATGTTTGTAAATTTCCCGTTTTAGATTGTCTTATTTTCAAATAAATAAATATATAAAAAATAAGTGGATATATGGTTAGCCACCAAACTTTAGAAAAACTTTTTGAGGAAATTTCAATATGAGTTATCACTTTTTATAACATAGCATTTCATTTAAACCAGATTTTACTTTAAAAAGCGAAAAAGATAACAAAAAGTAAATAGACGTATGTATAAATATTACTGGGATACTAATGCCCATTGGGTAATAAAGGCACATATTTAGTATCTTGAAAAACTATTTTATCAACAGGAATTGTTAATAACAATATATTTGGACCATATTTTATGGAAGAAACGGCAAACAAAAAATCGTTTAGAAATGAAACTAAATAATATCCCAGCTATTCTCCCTTTATATTAAAGCTCATACTTAATTTCCTAAAAAACTTTTGTGCAGGAATTGTCGATAACGATAAATTTCGAGTATTTTTTGTTAAAAGAACTTTGACCAACAAAAAATAATTTAATAGGGTTTTAATTTATATTCAATATTGTCAACTCTGGATAACGACAGTCTTGTTTTTACCTTCAAACGATAAGGATATTCATTCTAATCGTTTTCGTTTCAACAGCCTGCTAATCAGCTTTTAGTTTTTTACTTGTGTTGTGTATTTTCAAATAAATGCAATCCCCATTGGGGATTGATAAAAATCTAAATACGTCCTCTTCGACGAAAGAAATAGATATGGATGTGATTAGTGAGAACAGTACATTGGAAATTAATGATGAAACAACCCAGGGAAAAAATGATTCGCAGCCCACGAAAATGGAGATAAAGCATTTTAATTTGCTGTAAGATAAGTACAATTTTAATATTATTTGGGTATATTTTCAAAAAAAAAAACCGGTGAAGGAAACTTGGATAGGCTACACCCCATTACTGTAATACCTACATATACTGTTTAAGATTTTAAAAATTAAGAGTATTGGTCGAAATCTAATAAAGATTTTAGTAAATTCTCGTTTAGATGCTAATCAATTAGTTATTAATAAGTCATTAAATTAACATAATTTAAGAGCATATATACCAAATCACTTATTGGAAGTGAAAGGATTGGTTAGGGACGTAGATACTCGGTACGATATTAATTTATTTAATGGAGAATATTGAATATACGTCTAAAGTTTTAAGTATATATAAAACAAAGCGTAAGATTAAAAAAGAATCAACAACAGAGTATGTAGATAAGAAAACTGTAATTATTACTTTTGAGGGTAATATTCTTCCCAGTTTCGTAGCCTTCAATCGAGTTATTTTCCCGTTGAGTAATTTGTTGGTAGAGTTGTACAATGTTACAGGTGTCTGAAATTTGGACATGTTTCTAGACAGTGTAGAAATACACAGGATTCCTGTATACAATGTGGTGAAATTAAAAATTCAGATCATAAATGTGAGAAAACCAAGTTTTGCATACAGTGTAAAAATAGTGACTATTTAATGATATCTAAAAACTGCCCTTTTTATGAAAAGCTGAAGAAAATTTAGACCATTATGATAGAGCAACAAACTACCTTTTTAGAAGCAAAATTATACTGTAAAATTCATTCGCCGGCCAAATTAGTCACAATTCTTTTTCTGTTCTTTCAAATTATGATAAAGAATTTTCCACAATTCCTGATAGTAATTTTATTGTCTATTAAACATTCTTTTAAAATAAGTCAGTAGAAACGCTAGATTCTCCTTTATTGGCGGTTGCCAATAAAAGTAGCTTAACGAATTACTTAAACAAAGAAAAAATAACTATTCTGCTTCTCAGTGAAACATGGTTTAAAAAAAATTTGCAATATCGATTTAATGGTTACAATCTTATCTAGAATGACAGGCACGACGGTTTTGGCTGAGTTGTCATATTAATTCATAATCAATTTCTTTTGGTAAATTAAAGTTAAATTGTAATTTTAATAAGGATATTCAAGTTTGTGGTACAAAGATTAAATACGAAGAAAGTAAAAGCAGATATTTTTGCGGAAGTAAGTAAACCAGCAATTATAGGTGGAGACTTCAACGCCCATTTTAATGACGTAGTTGGAAAACAACTTATAATAGCTGCAGATATATAGTAATGAATAACGGCCAACCAACTATTCTTACTCGACCTGATCAAAATATTTCAGCCATCGATGTAACTTTCGCCTCGCCTGAACTAACTAGTAAAATAATCTGGTCCGTCTATCCAGATACTTTAGGCTCAAACCATTTTATCATCAACATGGAAATGAATTGCAAGAATAAAGTTGAAAAGATTAATCCTACAAGCAAGTGAAACATAAAAAAGGCCAATTAGTATTTATATGCATCTTCTGTTGAACAATTAAACCAATATCGAACACAAAATGCTTTGACAGTACATTAAGGAAAAATTTTTTGATCAAATGACACCACCATCTGTTTTACCACGGGAAATTACAATACATTCTACAAATAACGAAAAGGAATTTATAATAGACCCTTCTAATATTACATAATTAGAGTATGCACTCAAAAACAGAAATAATTCAAGTCCAGGTTTGGATAATATCATATGATTCAGTTTCTTTCCAAAAATTGCTAAACTATTTTTATTGGATATATTCAATGACATAATTATTAATAATTTAGTTATTCATGAATTTAAATATGTTATTAACATTCGTATTCTCAAACCAGGTAAAAATCCCAATTTATCCGAGTCATTTCCTTGATGTCTTGCTTACTAAAAACATTAGAACGAATGGTCAAACATATACTGGAATGGTGGTTAGATAAGAAGAAATTACTTCTAGACCTTCAATTTTGATACAAAAAAGGATGTGGTACTACAGATGCTCTTGCTACATTAGTAACAGATATTCAGGATACATTTTCCAATAATACATACCTACCTATAATATGTTTGGACATAAAAGGTGCTATAATAACGTTTGTCTTGACATCCTTATGGAAAAAATAATAAGAAATTTTCATATACCAGCTGCATTAGTGAAAACCAAAATGTATTTGAGATCAAATAACAATAAACTTATAGGTATAGGTCCTCGATATAACAACCTAGGACTTCCACAAGGGTCAGTTTTGAGCCTTTTACTATTCAATCTATATACATCTAATTTGCACACTGTCTCTATAGTAAATAACAGTTTTATTATAATGCAATACGCTGATGATTTTCTTATATATTCATCTTTCAAAATATACGGTAACTGCATACAAATTTTGGGAAAAATTGAAGACTTTTGCAATAGCTGGTTTAAAGAAAATGGGTTCGAAAGAGCACCAGCAAATCTAGTATTTGTATTTTCACGACATAATCTCCCAAAAATAGACAAGTTAACAGTGAACAGTCGGGAATATAATTTATGTTTTTTAATTAAATACTTAGGGATGATTCTTGACCGTAAATTAACTTGGAAGTTACACATTGACTACATATTAAGTAGATGCCATAAGGGATTTAATTTCCTAAAGCAATTTCTAAAACTTGGTGGGGAGCCGATGAAAAAACTGTGTTACGCTTTTATCGATCGTACATAAGATCAATGATAGATGATGGATGTGTTTTGTATGGTTCCGCAGCTAAGTATATCTTGGGGAAAATAGACGTGTTTTAAAATATAATATTACGTATTTGCCTAGGTACTATGAAATCAACTCCAACCAATTCGTTATATGTTGCAGCACTAGAGTTTCTGCTCAAATATAGAAGAGAGTATCTTAGTCAAAAATTTTTGATTAATATTCGTCATAGAAAACCTCTCTCTTTACTGCAGTATTAGCAAACTTAATAACGCAGATTTAACAAATAAATATTGGATAAACGAAAACTCTCCTCCACTTTGTGGCGCTTTTAGAAATCTCTAAAATTGCAATTACATCAACTTATACACATATGATAATTTAAACTTTAAAGAATTTTATGCCTTTTTGCAAACTGTTACGGTAATTAAACCAAGGTACCATGCAAATACTACAATCAGCTACAATATTTTAATGAATTTATTAGAAAACTGGCCAACATCACACAGTTATTTATACAACCGCATCAAAGTCTTCTCTTGGCACTGGATGCGCTTTTTGTATTCCTTCAAAAAGTATAGAAAACATGTTTATTCTAGATCATAATTTTTTAATGTTTACTGCTGAAGCCATAGCGATTTATAAAGCATTAAAGTATGTTAAGAATTCCAATAACAACTCCACAATAATTGCGTCTAATTCTTTGTCGGTTCTTATAGCCCTCGAGACTATATTTTTTCCTAGCAAAATCACAAATATTCATATCCTTCTAATAAAAAAAAACTATTTTGAATTACATCAGGAACAAAAAACAGTTAAATTTTTGTGGATTAAAGCTCACATCTATCTACATAATCATTATGCTCAAGCTCACATAGGGCTTAAGCATAATGAGTATGTAGATGTATTAGCTAATAAAACCATTGATTCTAGTGCGAAAACAGATTATAAGCTCTACATACCAGATATATTTGTAACAATCAAAAATATTGTAAACAATCAGAAAAAAGAATATTATGAATATAGTCAACATTCTCACTCACAATATGCACTCATATAAATATTATTCTACAAACAAACATCTAGATTATAAATATATTCGATTGACTCTTTTGTAGCAGCCAGGAAATCTGAAGGGTTGCCCTTATAGGGTCTAATCGGGCATTCCTCTACCATGTGTTTTACTGTTTGCCTTTCGGCGCCGCAGTCGCAATTTGGTGATTGTATTTTTCCCCATCTAAAAAGTGAGTCGGAACATCTGCCACAGTTCGTCCTTATTCTATTGAGTGTGGTCCAAATTCGTCTCGGTTGGTTGAAGCCCTCAGGTTTGCTTGTAATACATGGCATGTTCCAGTTAGCTGGTGCAGCGTTATTCTCTCATTGTTCTCTCCACCGTTCAGTTACATTAAAGTTTTGATCTACTAGCCTTTTTGCTGTTTTTAGAGGCGGGTGTCTTGAACGGAGCCTATTTATGTCTCTGGCGGAAGTTCCGACATGGGAGCGGAGCTCAGGATCAGTATTGATTTTTGTAAATTCTCTGACAAGGGCATGTTCCCGGCGGATGGGTGGTGGAGCTATATGACTCAAAGCTGGTAACCAGTAAGTGGGCGTGGCCTTGATTGTGCCCGATATAGTTTGCATGGCTTGGTTGAGTTGGACATCAACACGGTGAGTATGTGGCCTGTTTATTCATACTGGTGCACAGTATTCCGCTACGGGGTATACCAGTCCTAATGCTGTCGATCTAAGTGTGGGTGCTGAGGAGCCTCTTGTAGTGCCGCAGAGCTTTTGCAGGATGTTGTTACGAGTTCGGAGTTTTGCAGCAGTCTTAGTAAGATGCTCTTTAAAGTTCAGCGTTTTGTCAAGTGTAACACCTAAGTATTTTGGGTGTTTATTATATTTAAGGGGTCTATCCCCAAAATTGATTTGAGGTTGATAGTTGGCCATCTTGTTGTACAAATGGAAGCAGGACACTTCTGTCTTAGTTGGATTGGGTTGCAATCTCCATTTGCGGAAATAATTTCCTAGGGCATTTAAATAGTTTGTTAGAATGCGTTCAGTGACCTCGAATTCTTTATGACTTGCGGCAAGCGTCCAGTCGTCTGCGTATCCAAACTTTTTTGATGTGGTTTCTGGCATGTCTGTTATGTAGAGGCTGAAAAGCATGGGAGCCAGCACGGATCCTTGTGGAAGTCCATTATTCAGGTTTCTTTGGGTACTAGTCTTGTCTTCCAATATAACTTTAAAGCATCTGTTGGATAGCATGGCGTTAATAACCTCAGTGGTCTTTCTGCATGGGATTATTCGCATTAATTTATATATTGCCCGTTGTCGCCACACAGTGTCATATGCAGCAGATAGATCGATGAAGACAGCGGTTGTTTTTGATTGCTTTTAAAAGTTTGATTCCACATAATTGGTCAGGGCGAGTACCTGGTCTGTGCAGCTGCGGTTTGGCCGAAATCCTGCCTGTTCCACTGGTAAGTATTGGAATATGGTTTTGCTGATTCTATTATACAACAGTCTTTCAAACAATTTGTACACCATACTTAAGAGTGCGATGGGGCGGTAATTTTTCGGTGAATTATTACTTTTCCCTGGTTTTAAATGGCGACGATTTTGCATTTTAGTTGTGGGGACGTTCCTTTGAAGGGTAGAAAGATTCTGCAAGCCATTGCCTAGTGAATCTGCCGCTATATTTGAGGAACTCAGCGTGAATGGCGTCGAAACCCGGCGCTTTTCCTGTTTTCATTTCATTTAGGGCTTGCGATATTTCTTCATGCGTAAATGGGTTGGAATATTCTGTTCACTGTGCAAGACTAGATTTTATGGTTTTGAGGTCTTTTTTAACTTTAATTGTATGTAAACGATTTTGAGGTGCCCCAGAGGTTGACACTATGTGCGCAGCTATTTGGTCTGGAGTTACTAGGTTGGTTTGGCGAACGGGTGGGTTGCTACTCCCGAGTTTCCGCAGTAGGGACCAAGCTTGTCGACGACTTCTGGAAGTCTAGGTTTTCTACTGTCTGTGTCCATTTTTCACGCCTGACAGCATCAATGCTATGGAGTAGTTCGTCTGCAATCTCCTACTTTCCATCTTCCCAATATTCTTCATATAGTTTTTCGCTCTGTTCTGTCCAACCAGGGATATATTCTTTGCGGTATCCTCTAGGGATTGTCGCTTTTGATGAGGTAATTATTGCTCCTCTTAGTCTCCCGTAGTTCTGGCTCTTTGGTGGAATCCATCCTAGGCATTTGTCAAGGTTACTGGTGAAAGCAGACCAGTTAGCTCTCTTGAAGTTCCAATTGGGGCATGGGAACGATCTTATATTCGGAATGCTGATACCGATCTTGATTAGGACTGGGCGATGTTGACTATGTGGAAAGTCAGGCATAACCCTTCGTGATGTTGCTAGCGGTTGGCCTTTTTTGTTAATGGTAACAAAACAGAGATCAGGGTTATATTCTCTCCTCCAGGCCGCAGATCTGAAAGTGCCTCTATCTTTGGCGTCGAATAGAAGGTGGGCACCATGTTCCTCTGCCCATTCCACAAGGGATGTGCCATTTCTGTCAGTGTCTAAGTATTTCCATATCTCATGGTGGCTGTTGAAATCGCCTACGTATATGGTTGGATGTTCATAGGAATTAAGAACTTGGACAGGCTAGGTAATAGCAGGAGGTTTGTATATGTTAGCTATTATGACATTGCCTATTTTTACAGTTACCTCGTGGATGTTGTTCTCGATAGAAGTGGCGATTAATGCTGCATTTTCTATGTTTGAACGGACATATGTTGCCACTCCGTAAGCTCTATCGTAGGTAGCGCCCAAAAGATCATAGCCGGGGATTTTTCCTCTTGAGCTTAGTTGACCTTCGTTTTCTGTGTGCGTTTCCTAACATGAAGTGATACTAGGTCAATTTTGTTGTCTTTTAAAAGTCTGTGCAGAATTTGACATTTTGCCCTGCTTATGCCTTCTATGTTAAAATGGAAAACTCGTATGCTTGGTCCGAGTTCTTTGGTCAAATGGACCTGATAGGGTCCGTTTACAAGTGTCATTACTGGAAAGATTTTCTGTGATATTTGAATTTCCAGGAGATTCAAGATTGTCTGGCGCCTTTTGTGCTAGTTCATTTAGCGTTACCCAGGGTGCACGTGTAGTGTTCTACTACGGACGCGAACTAGCTTTACACCCCGCTAATTTAATTTATATAATTTATATTATATGTATATATATGAACCTGTGATGTAGCCATACGCTAAATAAAATAAATATGCACTCATATAACCCTCAATCCCGAGTGAATTTTGGTTTAAAAATTACTCTGTTCCACGTAGATACATTATATCTATTATCAGAATAAAATCAGGATACGCATATTATCCGGCGCATCTGGCAAAACTTAAAATTGTAAATTCCAGTTTATGTGAAGTAGTTTGTCAAAACGAAACCACTTTGGAAATCCATTTTTCTTATGAACAAAATGTAACCTTCAATTTACCAGCAGGAATTTTGTTCACAAACTTTCCTGAAACTTCCCTGAATTGAATGCAAAAAGGTAAATAGCTATTAGCTATAGAAAAATAAAATTCATCTTGCTTCTGAAAATGGGTAGGCTTAGAGCTAGCTACTACGTCGTCGCCTCGCCTACTCGGTCAATATTAGTCAAAAAATCTTCATCCAGGTAAACATTTTTTTTAGATTTATTCTGGATCCTATAAAATGTATTAAAATTTTTAAATATATCAGTCAGTAAGGATAAGGTAGACTATTCAACGTTTGTTCTTTCTTTTTATATTTTGACTTTCAATTTGAATAATTCATATTTCAAATTTTTATAACAAGCATTGTCTTTATGTAATATATGCCTTGCGGAATGTAAACACAACTCTACTAAATTAATGCAAATAACGTTATATTTTCAAGAAGACCCAACATGTAAATCGAATGTTTTCACTATATCGTATTAAAACACATGTACGAAAAACACAGGTTTACATTTTGAGTAGAAAAAGGCGACATTTTGAAATATTTGTAAAATACATACATACGATAAAAGGCAAATTCATTCATCCTATTCCTCCGAGACCTTCAGAATTAACGGAATAAGGAAATGTAGTTACTAATATAATACGGGTTCATATGATATCTAATATTTAATTGTCATTTCTGTAATATTCAATTATTTCATAAATACATTTAATTTATTAATTTATTTTATCATTTACTTGGGGTAAGTTTTAATATTTTACAAATATTCAGTCTTTTTCAATAATTTTCTTTTACTATTTTTTGTAATTGTTTTTTAACATAACCTCCAAGTCATGCTTCCATTCAAATTTTAAATGGATATATACAAAGTGTAACAAAAAGGTAGGTCATAAATTAACAAGCTCAACAAGCTATCTGGAAACTTATTAATGGTAAACATAAAAATATTTTCGCTGATAATTCTAAACTCAAGGCAGATAGTTTTAATAGCCACTTCTGCTCAACTGATGAGAGAGTAATAAATGAACTTGAGGTTGCTCTGCCAATTTTTGATGACTATTTAAAGTGTATACCACAGGAAAATATCCCGTCTTTTGGTTTTTAGCCAGTGAACTTTAGTAAAGTTGACTTAGCTATTTCAAAAATCAAAAATAGTAATAACAAAGATCCTGATTGATTTTACACAAAAATTATTAAAACAATTAAAAATATAATTGATCAACCTCTATCAAGTTTAATAAACCAATCAATATCTTGTAATACTTATCCTCAAGTTTACAAAACTGCAAAGGTAGTACCTCTGTTTAAGAATAAAGGATTTATTAATGATTATAACAATAATCGACCCATTTGTTTGTTGCCCATTTTATCAAAGGTTTATGAACGAATTTCAAAAAATCAAATTAATCTACATATTTTGATTATTAATTGGATAAATCAATATTTTGGAAGGGTTTAAAAAATAACGTGATACTCTTGCATCGCATTTAGATCTTATTAAGGCTTTCGATTGTGTCACACATAGTATTCTGCTTAGAAAACTTTCTTCAACCAGTGTGATTCTCAAAAAAATCTCTGTTGTTTAACAATATCACAGTATAAAGAGGTTCCACAGTAGAACCACTCTCTGAAAAATTGGAAGTAAAGTCTGTCAACGCGCACAGCGACTGCGCTTATTTCTTAGTCGCTCGAGAACCATTCTTCCGTTGCTAGTCGCGTAGAAACGTACGGGTTAACAGTGCCGTATTTTGCTTAAACTGAGTTAGTTTTGTGAATAATTGTTAGTATTGTGAAGTTGAACATGAGTAAAATTCGAAGTGGTATTAATAATCTTAAACTTCCAAATTTGTTAAATATATCTGCCGATAGACCATATTTTTATCATGAAAATAATAAAATTGTCTTTTCTTTTGATACACCTCATTTATTAAGGGCGCTTCATAATAACTTCCTAAGAAACAAATTTGTTATTGATGATATTATCGATTCTTGGGAATATATTAAAAAATTTTACGAACATGATAAACAATATCCTATACGTACAGCGCCAAAATTGACCGAATTACATATATCTCCTAACAATTTTGAAAATATGAAAGTGAAATATGCTTCTCAGATATTTAGTAACACTCTTGCTGCCGGTCTGCATCTGTATATTAGATTTATTGTATTCGTCGAGGAAGCAACAATAACCGAAATATTTATTAGGAACATTAATAATTTATTTGATATGCTCAATTCTTCTTCATTAAGAGGAGCAACTGAGTACCAAAGACCGTATAGAGGAACCGATGCTTAGCAAGAATTTCTTAATGCGTGTTTCCGATTGTTTAATAATTTACAGGTAATTAATTTTAAAGCTAAAAATGTAACACCAAGAATAAAATATGTTATGGTTGGAAAATACCATTAATAGATAGATAGATAGATAGTTTATTTGACTGTAAGTTACACTAGGTATACAGCAAGTCAAATTTAAATTATAAATATTAATATTACAACCATTAATGGAGTGATTCATTTGTGGAATCTACTACAGTCACATGAAATGGATTATTTTTTAACAAGGCGGATGAATCAAGATTGGTTAGAAACCTTTTTTGGTTAAATCAGGCAGCAAGGTGGCAATTGTGTTAACCCTACTCCGGTATAATTTACCGCAGCATTCAAAAGATATTTTTGTTTAGACATGATGCATTCGGTACAGAAAATTGCGAAAGAGATGCAGGTCATATTTTGTTAAATTTAACCGATATATGTACCGACGATTATCTGCCTGAAACCACTGCTTTGGTTCCTGAAAACACTTTGGATGACCAAAAATATCAAACTTCAAATAAATTACAGAAAAACTTCACAAGACATATATGTATATGTGATATATATATATATATATATATATATATATATATATATATATATACATATATATATATATATATATTATATATATATATATATATATATATATAATATATTGATAAAGTTGTATTTTATTAATTTTATTTTTTATTTATAATAAATGTAATTTTTATAATATGTGGTTCGTTGTTTAATTTAATATACCTCGGCTAGCTCAATTATATGTTCTAAGCAATCTGTCACTGTGTGACGTCGACTCTGTAGTCTCCTGGTAGAGTTCAAAAAGAAATTAAACCAAAATTTACTTTAGACCTTTGATAAATTAACCCAAATGAAGGACGTTATTTATTAATATTGAACAAATTTAATATAAACAATAAAATTCGTCTGCAACTTCGGTTGCCTTTAAAAATTTACAAAAATAGGAACCGTTCTAAGTCTTAACGTGGTTTAGTGACGTGACAATAAAAATGTATTACAAAATGTGGAGACTCTCTACAAGTACCTAAAAACTAAATAAATATTGCAACTTTATAAAGTGTTTAAATGAACTATAAAGAAAAAGAAAATGAACACTTTATTCCGCTGATACTCAAATATAATCAAAATTTCAAATGATCCCCAAAATTATTGTCCAACCTCACTTTAAAACAGTTCTGATTTCTTTAAAGGAAACTAACTACTCAAAAATAATCGGTGAAACTGGAATATCAATCCTCTCTTCGGAAGTTAAGGTATGTACTATTCTATTTTTAATTTAATGATCATTAATAATTTCAATTTTTAAGGCCTATCGCAATTATGTTAATTCATGAATTTTAATTTTCTCAATTTAAATGACATTTCTATACTCCAATATAATTTATAAGTGAAATTGTTTCTCTTACTCTCTGGAACAAATTTCTGGATATCTCTGCTGTGGAAACTGTGGAAAAACTAAATTCTAATTAGACGAGTTAAAAAACACTCCCGACCTATTCCACAGTTTCAGGGCTCTCCTTCGTCCAAAAAAACCTCGTCGGCGTCCTCTCCAAAAACCAATTCCCATTATTATCCGTTGCTAACAGCAACCAACGTTTTTTTTTTTCTGTCTTGTATTTAAATATTTTAAACCATAAAACTGTCCTGTTTTACATATTTGTCAAGCCACATTACTTTCTCATAATCACTTTAATCACATATAATTTGGGAATTTACAAAAAAAAATGTTTAGATATAAAACTTATTCTATTACAATACTAATTTATTCTTTTCATCTCCACATCATTGTAATTTCTTATTTAACAAAACCCCTATTAATTTAGCTCCCACAGACTGTCAAATAAACTGTCAAGCAGTTTATTTTCTGACGTTTACTGTTGTAAGGTCTTTAAGACGATTCACCTATACACTAGGCAACTATACTATTCAGAAATTATTAACACTATACCAGGTAAGTCAAAATAATTTATTTAACAATTTACTAATCTTTTTCTCTCTTTTATTTCAGAGTCGAACCCACATTGTGATGGCTTCATGAAATTCATAAACAACAAACTCATATTATCCTCATATTATCCATTAAAGTTGTATATATTTTAACATATTGAAATCATTTCAATATATATATATATATATATATATATATATATATATATATATATTCACAAGTCTTAGGAAACATGTTTGTCTAATCTGTGAAGCATATGGGAGAGAGTACGATGAACTACACGATTCGTCTCTGTTTTGTTACGTTAAAGCCTACAGTGGTAATGAAACAAACGTTTTTGGCAAGCTCTATATGCCGAGCCAAAATTTTGTGCAGTATGTTACAGATTTGGAAATTATTTTTCAAGAGAATTTTCAAAATTTTAGTCATCAACCGAAAATCTTACAAAACTACGTTAGCTTATTCGAAAAAATACCATATACGCATCCTTGCAGCAATTTTCCAAAGGGTCTATCTTATTAGATTATAGGCTAGAATAAGAATATATTACACATTAAAAATAATTAATAGAAATTTTAAAGTATCTAAGACAAAAGGACATAGGAAATAAATAATTTGGAAACATAATTAGCTTTAAAACGTGTTGTTTGTTTGGGTTTATATAACTGCGGACACTAAATACATTCTCAAATTTTAATTTTTGTTTTTACTTATAAGTCATGTTTTGTATACAATTTTATGCGTAAACTAATACTAACATTAATTTCTAATAAATAATCCTTTTTATATTTTTTGATAATTTAGTTAGTTAAGTAATTCATAATTTAGTTTTATAATGTATTTTTTTGATAATTACTTCTTCTATAATATAATAAATTCTTATGCAGCTCTATATTTATTTCAAGAGCTATTTTGCCATATATTGTCCAAGTTCCTCATTTTTTTAGGAGGAGAATAGGAATCACCCGGTACTCTCTCCAACTATCTGAAATATCTTCTGATTTGATTTGTTCTTGATTTAAAAAAATTTAATAGTGTTCTTTTTCTATTTTGATATAAATTTTTCAACATAATATAACGTACATATATTCCTATTCCCGGCGAAGTATTTTTCTTATTCTTAAGACTGATTTCTAATTCATACAACCTAAATGTTACTGAAAGTGGATAATATTGTGTAATAGATAACACTGGACATAATTTTCTTAAAAACGCATCAACTCATTCTCCTTTGATCACTGTATTTACTTATAGTTTAAAAATGGATTTGACTAGACTATCTCTGGCAGACATCCTGACAATGCAGATGCTTTGTTGATCTGACTCCTCACGTCCTTACTAGGACACAATTTAACTTGAAAAAAAATAATTTTATTACCGTTTCGACTTCCAATTCGGACGTCGTTGTCAAAATACAAAATAATAATTTATTTTTGTATTTTGACAACGACGTCTGACTTGGAAGACGAAACGTTAATAAAATTATTTTTTCAAGTTAAATTGTAGCTTATTTCCGAATTAGAATAGTTGATATTCGTTTATTTTATTAAAAAATTGTTGAAATTGTTAAAAATAAGAAAGACGAAGAGAATTTTTTTTATTTAAATTTGTGGCTAAAAATCACCACAAAATATCTTTTCAGCAGTTTGAATTTTAATTGATGTATTCTTGCACATTACGCGATTGATTTGACGAAAAGACTATTGCAAAATTTAATTAATTTTTTGCAGACTACAACTAAAACTAAACGAATAATGCAGAAAACACAAAAAATCGCCGATATACCAAATTCACCTACGAAATGTAAATAAGGACAAAATTTCATAAATGTCAAAATTTCATAACAGTGGAGTAAACTTGCCTGCCGTTGGACGAATTATAAACAAGCGTTATGACGCGGTAAACTTGAATTACTCCTCCTGGTTTAAAAACAGAGTATAGTAATGCCGATGCCGTGAGAGCTTCGAATTAACCTCTTTTATTACGTTATGACTGTACAATATATTAAAAACCATTGAGATTTTAAAACTTGCGCAATACCGTTGATATTTAAAATACCGTTGAAAAATATAAACAATGAATTATAATATTGTTTTTAATTTATTAAACCCTTTGTTTTTGTAATATTAACATTTAGTGAGAACATCTGGACAGTTAAATATGGGAAGCCGCATTTTTTATTTAAATAAATTAATAGTAGTAGGCTCAGAAAATTTTAATACGGCTCTGTAAGGTTAACGGTGGTGGATTACCAATTTCGTACTTTGCCGGTATTACTTCCTGAGATCAAAGTGCCGACAGACGAGTAGTTTTACTGTGGAACCTCTTTATACTGTGACAATATACAAATAATAGGTATGCATTTGGATTTTAGTAATTCTCCCCCAACCTTTATAATTAGGCAAATACAAACTTTTCAAAAATCTGTAATGAGGGGATTATTGTGATTTAGTCATTACTGTTTTCATTACCTATTGTTCGAAATATAGATAAGCGGATTAAAATATTTCAATACGGTCGACCGGACCTGTTACTAACTCGGGTGGTTACTAATTTACGACCTTCTTAGATTTCTAGCTTTTAAGCAAAATATCTGATCGCAAGTACCAAAATATTTTGAATTGACCGCTTTTGCAAGAAAATTACCTTGACCGCATATGGAACGATCGCATCTGCACCTATTTCGTCCAGAATACTAATTGAAAGGATATCGTCTTATTTCATTATACCATTCAAAGTGAAATAAACAAAAAATGTTTGGAAAAAATATCTTAAAACCAAAAAAGCCACCACGGAAAAAATGTTGTTTTCCTTGTATGTTGAGAAAAATTTGAGTCTAAAGTTCTGAATGTCCCATGTAAAGTATTAATGGTATAAAAATTATAGTCGCTCTCATGACTTTTTGGGCCAGAAGAGACAAAAACAGCAAAGACGCCGTATTTACCTACTAAATTACTGTCGTTAGTGATCTCTTTCATCGAGTTTAATACAATTATGCAAAACTTTTTAAAAAAATGTGAGCTTTTTGCTTACTAAAACCAATATATCAATAAATCCGTGTCGAAAATGAAAACAAATAATATCATTAATACCCATCAGTAATATCTGGCAGAAAACTGTATGGGTTTAGACATCATTTTAATTTTAAATCATCTGTCACAGGAATATTTTATTAGACTACTAGATCAAGACCTTTGCCGAACAGACGACAATAACAGAACACTAAATCATAATATCGCCACAGCCACGCTGAAGGCAAATGCCATTAATATTATTTTGATCAATTATACAAGTAATCTACGAATTATTTAAAAAAGGATGACAAAGTCAAATACAAAGTCGGAAAGATAAAAGATGTTTTTATACTATATATATATAAGGTGTTAAATATATAAGATAAAATTTAAATGTATATATATATATATATATATATATATATATATATATACATTAAAATTTTATCTATCTGCTATCGCTTTGTTGAATTAAATGCCAAATATATGGCCTAGTAGAACAAATTGGTTAAAATTCCCGTGCTCGAATCGGTATCAATAAAGTGTTATGAATCATTTCAATATATGCCTCCCTCATCAGACACTTGGGCTGTTAAAAAATTAATCTTTTACACATTTCGTATAGCCCAGAGGACAGAAAACGATATTATTAAATTGCTTTCGTTCATTGCTGCCAAAGCAGGTGGTACCCTCTGTACATATATATATATATATATATATATATATATTATATATATATATTTATATATATATATAATATATAATATATATATAATATATATATATATATATATATATATATATATATATATATATATGTATATAGAGTTTGTATAACGACGCTAAGAATACAATCCTTTGGAGGGTAACTTTCGGGAAAGCGTCAAAACAAGGATCAGCTAGATATGGTATAAGCCAGTTTGGTGTAGAACTTTATTCTAAATGTGAAATTTTCGGTGATATGTTGTCACCTTCATCAGCACCTAAATGGAAAACCTATTTTAGTACAAGTGGTGGAAATGAACATTTAAAAACCTACATTGAAAATGTTCAGTTGGTCCTAGTGGTAAAGAACACTGTCACAAACATGTTAAAATTAAAATAATACATTTAAAATTTTGAATAAAAACATTACAACACAACAAGGTATTATTTCAAATACAAACACAACAAAAAATCTAAAAATTACAACCTACACAAACTGCAACTTGAAGCTTTGTTAAATTAAATGGCCAAATATATGGCCTAGTAGAACAAATTCGTTAAATTTGCCGTGCTCGAATCGGTATCAATAAAGTGTTATGAATCATCATGAATCACTTGGCCTGCTAAAAAAATTAATTTTTTACACATTTCGTATAGCTCAGAGGACAGAAAATGATATTATTAAATCGTTTTCGTCCATGGCTGCCAAAGCAGGTGGCACCTCTGTACGCTAATAACTGTAGTTGTCAAATTTTAGGAGAAATTCGTCGAGGAGACTTTCTAAGTTTGGAAACGGGGAAAGTCTTGAGTCTTGAGTTTTTTATCTCACTCACATATACAATGTGAGTAATATGAAAAACTTACTGTAAATAAGGATATCGGTCAAGGAGACATAAAAAATGAAAAAACTACTTCAATCTTTTAATAGAAAACGTTTCGTGCAGTATTTCTGCACTTCTTCAGTTCTAATGATTGTAAAGTCACATAAAGAAGTAAAAAAATGTCAAATGCATATGTTTAGGTGTTACAAAATACATTTAAAAACTACAATGAAATCACAGTAAAAAACACATTGATAGTTTTTTTTTAAATTTATACAAACATTAAAAAGTCACAAAAGTGTCCCAGTATGTTAAGACGAAAACAGTATAATATAATACAATACTTCTATTCTATCGCTGATGTACAATATATCGAAACATGAAACCAGGAGAAAAAGTAACTTGTTTTTTTTATTAACGCGTCAACCACGCAGGGTCATTAGCGTATTTAGATTAATGTGACAGTTGATACAATTAGCGTATATACATTAGTTTACAACAACAATAATAATATGTATGTGTATTACAATGTATGTTTTAGATGTTTTGAATTAGTTGACAGTCTTTAAGATAAGAAAATATTTTTTGTTAGAACACTGTTGCACACTTCACACAGTGGCTTATTTTTGCGCTGTCATAAATAGTCATGAGTAGGTCATGTATGGCCGATACGGAGACGGGTAAATATCACTTACTCTCAAGTTTTTTGCCATTTTGAATTATTTTTTGTTTTACGTATGGTTTTAAATCGTTTTGTACTAATATGTTACTTTCTTCGGACATCGAGTTAGCTGGTGCGTTTTTAGCGAGTTTATCTACACCTTCGTTACCTTCAAATCCGATATGAGAAGGCATCCACTTGTTTTAATTAGAGCTTAGTGAACAATTTAAAAAAAAATTAAAAAAAAAGTCATGAAAAGATATGCCTTTTTTATAATTTTTTTTAATTGTCGACTAAGCTCTAATTAAAACAAGTTACTTTTTCTCCTGGCTTAGGAGTATTGTATTGTATTATATTATATTGTTTTCGTCTTAATATACTGTGACACTTTTGTGACTTTTTAATGTTTGTATAAATTAAAAAAAACTTTCAATGTGTTTTTTACTGTAATTTTATTGTGGTTTTTAAATGTATTTTATAACACCTAAACAATCATTGAAACTGAAGAAGCGCAGAAATACTGCACGAAACGTTTTCAATTAAAATATTGAAATAGTTTTTTTATTTTTTATTTACAATAATATTATATGTAATATAATTACAATTTAATTACAATACAACAAAAAGAACCAGCTCAAGCGTCAAATACCAAGAAAAACCACTTTCCCAGCTCATTCCACCTGAAAAATCATCAAGATGTCCAAAACTTTACGGTTTACCCAAGGTACACAAGGTAGGGCTACCATTACAATCAATAGTCAGTTCTAATGGATCACCATTACAACCACTGGCAAAATTTCTGCCTGACTAGATACAACCTTACGAACAGGAAACGGACTTTTACCTCAAGACCGCAAGCTACTTTATCAAGCGTATCATCATTATTCTCTTTGCCCTTATCCCTATGCGTGTCAGTTTCCTTAATTACAGTTATCCATAATTGTCTATCTTAGGTCATATCAATATTAATATCCTTTACCGATTTGTCTTGCCTAAGCGTCACCCCCAGATCTTAATTTTTCTCTCCTACCACTTCCAGGAACCCACAGATCAGCAATTCTTCGTATTGGGTGATTAACATCTCTAAGTTAAGCATGACCTAACCATATTAACCTATGCTCTCTCAATAATTGGAGCCACCCATAGACTTCCCTATTTCCCCTTTTTCATCAATAGTGTGTCTCCACTGTTCAGTTTTTGGTCTAAGTCGCTCTCAGTATTTCCTACTAATACTATATTATCAGCATACTTAAAGCACCACGGAATATTACTGTGTAGTTTTGCTGTTATTTATTTCAGATTTAATGAGAATAAATAAGGACAAAGTACCTAGCCTTGGTGCAATCCTAATTTCACATGAAATTTATCAGTCTCTCCCACACTTGTCATAACGTTAGTTGTTACTCCCTCATACATGTCTCTCACAATCTTTACATATTTACTGGGGACTCCTTTCTTATTGAGTACCCACCACAAAATTTTCCGAGGAACTCTATCATATGCTTTTTCAAGATCAATGTCATTGCATTTCATATGAGCGTATTTTTGTTTATTCCTGTATTTTTCCATCGACTGCCTAAAAATTAAAAATTGTGTCTGTTGTTGATCTGCTTTGCGTAAAGCCAAACAGATTATCGGATATTTCGGTTTCTTCACGTACGCGTCTCTAAATTATTCTTTCCCATATTTTCATGGTGTGACTAAGCAGGAAAGCTGTAGGGCCTGATAATACCAAAGCTGAATTTTTAAAACTCTTGGAGGAAGAAGGAATAATTTGGATCACGGCTGTCTTCAATAAAATATACAATACAGTAATCATCCCTGATAAATGGCTAGAATTAGAATTCATAGCGATACCTAAAAAATAGGGGCTAAAAAGTGCGAAGAATATCGAACAATCAGCCTAATGAGCCACATGTTGAAACTGTTTCTTAGAGTCATCCATGGAAGAATTTATAAGAAGTGCGAGGAACAAATATCGGACAGACAGTTCGGCTTCATTAACGCAGTGGGTACCAGAGAGGCACTTTTCGGAGTACAGGTACTGATTCAAAGATGCAGGGACGTTAACTGCGACGTATACGCGTGCTTGATCGACTATGAAAAGGCATTTGACAGAGTTCAACATCAAAAGATGATAAACATTTTAAAAGAGGCAGACCTGGATGACAAAGACCTCAGAATAATTTCAGAACTCTACTGGAATCAGACCGCATACATGAAAATTAACGGAGAAAAAACAGATCACATAAAAATACTACGTGGAGTTAGATAGGGATGTATCCTATCGCCGTTGATATTTAATATGTACTCAGAGAAAATTTTTAACGAGGCTCTTTACGGAATAGACGAAGGCATCCTTCTAAATGGTGAAAGAGTAAACAATGTTAGATATGCCGACGACACCATGGTGATAGCAGATAGTTTAGAGGGACTTCAGAGGCTAATGGACAGAATAAACGAGTACAGTCAACAGTACGGACTAAACACTTAATACCCATAAAACGAAACAAATGATTATCAGCAAGAAGAATATAAACGGGGCTCATCTATACATTAATGGGACGCAGATAGAGCGAGTAAAACAGTATTTTTACCTGGGAACTATTATTAACGAACAGTGGAGCAATTTACAGGAAATAAAGTGCCGCATAGGAAAGGCAAGAACGGTCTTTAACAAAATGAGCGCCATCTTCAAAAGTCACAACATATCCCTTGATACAAAAATGAGACATTTGAGATGCTATGTTTTCTCTGTGTTGTTGTACGAGGCGGAGGCATGGACGCTTACAGACACCACTATTAAAAAACTTAAAGCATTTGAGATGATTGAGATTGCAATATCTGGAACCCGTTATGAGAAATCAGCACCGTTACTTCCTGCTACAGACTATATTGCAAGGTAAAGTCAAAGGTAAGCGAGGACCCGGTAGAAGGAGAATATCATGGCTGCGGAATTTAAGAACATGGTTTAAGAAAACCTCAACGGAGCTGTTTCGAGCCGCAGCGAGCAAGGTTATGATTGCCAATATGATTTCCAACATCCGAAACGGATAGGAACCAGAAGAAGAAGTGACTAAGTAGTTTTATGGTTCTGTAGTTTGTACACTGTCGTACATCTCATCTTCAAATCATTTGAATTCATATCAGCACCGACACGTGAAACGTGCAGATGCCCCCGTCGAGGGAGTGTATTAAAATTAGAAGAAATATTGCTACCAAAAATCGGTTTGGTGTATTTATTTATTTTATTTTGTGTCGGGGAATTCCTTTTGGAATCTCCTACCGGTTTTGTATTTGAACCAATATTTTGTTCAGCAAGTTTTGTTCAGGTTAACTAGCCGACACAATTTTTTGCTCGTTTATTTTATATTTACTTTTTCTAGAATTTGTATTAGTCGGTCATGTTTTAATATAATCTGATATTTTACTGGTAGATGGCGGTACATGTTGCAAAATTGACAGTAATATTAAATCTTCTTGTTCTTGAGTTATTTTTTCAAGTTGATAAGAAAGTCTACTTGGGTTTTCAAGTTCTTTTTTTAATAGAGTCATAATCTTTCCCAAGTCTTCCACAATCACAAAATGAATGTTCACTCGTGTCATGAAATTTGTCTTATTTATCACTGTCCATTAAGCGTGGACATTCGGAGCTGCTCATCGACATGACATAACCTCACCCAAGCCTGTCTAATTTTTCCGAAGTGTCCGATGCAGGAGTAATATATAACATCATTAAGGTTCAATCGCTAGAGAATTGTTGTTGCTGTTGATTTTTTTTTGGCATAGACTTTTAGTCATTCAGCCAGACTCAACATGGTAGAAATGGTTGTCTGAGTTTATATTAAAATAAATATACAAAACAATAAACAGGTAAACATTGTCACTCTCTTTTCGCCTAGGGCCCATCAAGGCATTTTTTTAAGACACACTAGGCCACGGTAAGAAAGTAATTTAACAATTGGGTTAGAAACAAAGGTTACGTTATTAACTAATGCATAATTATTTACATGGTTATTTTACTATCTTTTAAAAACATAACTAAGGAATCATACACTGTTCTCGAGTCTAGTGATAATAAGTACTGAAGGTTCCAAGAGGCTAATATACTGTGTTTATGTAAGATATTTATATAATCTGGATGAAATTATAGTATTTCTACGGCAACTGAAAAATACATAATCTAGGTTTCCTTCTTCTGTACAAAATTCACATCGATCATTATCTAACCTTAAGTTTTAAATAAATGTTTGGGGTAACAAATTTTTCTAGGTACATTAAAAAACTTATACCAAGGAGTTTTAGGAATATTTGTTTGAAGAGAAGTGTATCTATTTGGGCTAACAATGGAATATTCCTTCCATATCTTATCGCACCTTTGGTATAAATTTTAAGGAAGCCAGAAAGTTGCAAGCCGTGATTTTATACGAAGTTCTCCCTACCAGACAAAATACTTTCTTTTGCTAATTGGTCTACATGTTCATTATTTTCCAATCTATATGTGCTTTAATCCAAACTAAGAGTACATTTTGCCCTTGTTACTAACTTTTGTTTGATATCCATAATTTTGTAAATATAAGGGAAACTGTAAGTATTTGACAATCCCGGTTTCCCAATAGAGGTCAAAACTGATTAAGAATCTGATAATATCACTATGGGGAGTTACTTTTTGTTGCCTAAAGTAAGGCCTCATATATTGCAAGAGCTTCTGCTGTAAAAATAGAGGTCTAAGAGTTCAACCTAAATGTGTGTTCTCATTTCAACGGGACAAAAAAGAGAATCCAGTGCCGTTTGATGATTTGGAAGCATCGGTATATATAACGACGGAGTTTTCAAATTCTGATAATATTAAGTAAATAACCTTTCTATTTATGTGTATATTGTCACTATATTTTGGTACCACGATATCTGTATTTGAACAATATGTTGCATATGAGATGTTTTGAAGTGTATCTTCTTCTTCTTCAAGTGCCCTGTCCGTTGCGAACGTTGGCTATTAACATGGCAATTCTGATCTTGTTTGCGGCACTTCTGAATAGTTCGACCGATGTGAGCCCGAACCACTTCCGCAGATTTTGTAGCCACGAGTGTCTTCTCCTGCCTGGCCGTCGCTTACTGTCCATTTTTCCCTGGACAATCAATTGCAGCAAACGGTACTTATCGTGTCTCAATATGTGGCCTAGATATTTAAGCTTTCTTTGTTTAATTGTATTCACGATTTCTTTCTCCTTTCCGATTCTTTGGAGTACCTCTATGTTGGTGACATGTTCGTTCCAGGATATACGAAGAATGCGTCGGTACACCTACATTTCGAATGCTTCTAGTTTTCTCGTGAGCGTCTCCGTCAGCGTCCAGGCCTCCACACCATACAGTCAGATCGGGAAAATGTAGCATTTAACTAGACGTAGTTTTAGGGAAGAGACAAATCCTTGCTTATGAGGAGCTTTTTCATATTGCTAAATGCTGCTCTAGCTCGTTCTATTCTCGCCTTAATTTCTGTGGCCTGTTCCCATTTTGCATTAACGTTGGTGCCAAGATACACATAAGATTAGACATGGTCAAGTAGTATGTTACTTATCCGTAATTGTCGAGCAGGTTGTTGCTTTTTGCTTATCAGCATCCACTTTGTCTTCTTGAAGTTGAGGCTCAGGCCGTATTCCTCACTAACTGAATAACCTCTTTTTATTACCTGTTGTAATTCGTCTATGGTACTGGCAAGGATCACCGTGTCGTCGGCATATCTTATATTGTTCGTTAACTCCCATATTTAATGCCGTAATCATGCCGTTTATTTCTATGCCCTCGTTTGCATTTTCCATACATTTGTTAAATATTTCCTCGGAATACATATTGAATAGGAGTGGGGATAATATACACCCCTGACGGGCACCTTTTTTGATCTGCATACTTTCAGTGAGCTCGTTGCCAATTTTTGCTCTTGCTGTTTGACCCCAGTATAGGTTTGCCACAATTCGAATGTCCTTGTCGTTAATACCCGTCTTTCGCAGAATATCTATCAATTGTTCATGATTGATATTGTCAAATGCTTTTCTAAAATCTACAAAGCACAAATACACGTCCACGTTTTTAGTGCTGCAATGTCATCTTCTATCTCCGATTTAAGGATTGAAGGTCCTGTTTCTCCTTCTCCATATAGGTGATCATCAGTCCTGTCAAATGCAAATAATTTTTCTATGTATGATTTCCATGTTTCTAAGATCGTTGATGGCTCCGAGATAAAATTTCCATCGCTATCTTTTATGCCGTTGGGTGACTTATTGAATTTCCTCTTGTTTGTCATTGATTTTATTTTTTTGTGCATATTGTAACTGTCGTATTTTCGTTCGTATTGTTCTATTTCCTTGCATTCGTTGGAAAACCATTTTTCTTTGGCTTCTCGAATTTTCGTTGTTATGGTTTTGTGGAGCTGCTGGTATTTTTCTGCATTTTTATTCTTGAATTTACGTCTTTCATCCATCATATCCATTATTTCATCAGACATCCATTCTTTCTTCTTCCGTCTGTGTATACGTATTTGAAGTGTATACGTAGCTTTATCTATCTCTTTTAATGCTTCCATATTATGTTGCAGATCTTCGCAGACTAAAGGCGATTTATTTTTTTCACAGTATTTTGTAGACAAATCGTAGCAATTCAGAATAACGAGCTTTGTGTATAAGAATTTATTTTTTATATATGTCTTTACCAGAAATTTTTCGATCAGGAAGTTTCATGTGATATTTAAAGGTGGTTCCAAGGCTTCCAAATACAAGGGTTGAATTGGTATGGACTTCATATCACCTAAACATGTACGTAAATCTGAATTGTTTATTACGTTAATTTTATTTAGCAATATATTACTGGCTGATCCATAAAATATGCTTCCGTAATCCAAAATGGAGCGAATATACGATCTGTAAATCAATAAATTTACGTCTACAGCACCCCACCATGTTTTATTAATCGATTTAAGGAAATTGATTCCCTTGTTGCATTTGTTTAACATATCCTCAATATGATCCTTCCAAGTCAAATGTTTATCAAGTGCCATCCCGAAATATTTGACATTATTTTTTAGTGGATATTGTTGCTCTCCTAATTTAATTATTTGTTCGTTAGCTTTATAATGTCTGGTAAAAATGCAAACCTGAGATTTATTACAAGATAATTCAACATTGTTTTTATGGAGCCATTTTTGAAGTAGCTGATAGATACTATCCGAGCTTTTAATTGCTTTTTCATATTCTTTGTGTTCTGTGTAAATGCAGAAATCATCTGCGTATCGTATGAAGTTGAATGGTATACATTTTAAATAGGATAGAATACAGAACCCTGAGGTAATCCTTTAATTACGATTCTGGGACCTATGAGCATTTGCTCTTTACTTAAATAAACTAATCTGTTTAAATAAAGATTAACAATACCAGCGGCAAATTGGGCTGGAATTTGAAATATTCTTGTCATTTTTTCTGCTGCAAGTGCTGTTAGACACACGGAGTCATACGCATTTTTCATATCAAGAAATAATGCTGGTAAGTAATTGTTCCGGGAATAATTGTTCTAATGTCTACAACTGGGGTAGCCAATGCATCCAAAGTACCAAAACCTTTTCTGAATCTAATTTTAAATTTTTCCCAGGTTTGGGTATAGGGATGACAATAATATGTTTAAAGGCTGAAATGTTAGAACCTTTACAATATATTTGATTTCATCATAACCAGGCGAAGTGTTGGGACGATCACTAAGGGCACAGTCCAATTCTAGCATAGTAAAGGGTTTTAAGAGAAAATGACTGTGATTCGGATTGAATAACTGAAATTAAATAATTAAATCTTCGTGATTGTTCACATAGGGTGGTGCAATTTTGTCGAAAAACTCTGCTATCTACGAATCTTCTAGTGGTAATGGAGCATTGGCCCTTTTACTGTTCATCCATTTCGCTTGATTCCAAATCGAAGTAGGCAACGTTTGTTTATTTAATTTTGAGCACCAATCATTGCTGATGATGGGGGTGGTACTTTGTTTCCAACTTAAATAGTTAATTTTGCTATTTGTACATCTTTTGCACAAATTTAAAATAACACAACAAAACAAAAAGCTTTAAAGCTTTTTATCTATAGTCAAACAAACTTTGCAGCACTTTTTATTTGTCCTCTTTTTCCTCGAAAACAAACTTAGCAGGATTAGTTACAACAACGAGCAACTTAAATATAAGAGCTAATTTAATTTAAATCTCCTTTAAACCTGCATTTTAATACATTTTTTATTCAACTTTTCTACGAGAACTTTTCTTAATCTGTTCAGCCGTCAGATATTCGCATAGTTAGATCTAATCACATTATTTTAACGATATCTTATTTGACCTCTTTAAGAAAAATAATTTCGGATTTTATCCGAAAATAAAAGTGAAAATAACTTTCTTGGATTCCCAAATTACCCCTAGTTAGTGTAATATTGGATTTGACGAATCCTAAACTTCGTAATTTAGTTTAAAACGAATATTAAGTTTGTGATAAATGGTCCAAA
>OU898285.1:19302911-19339186 GCA_918026665.1 Diabrotica balteata | reverse complement strand
CATGGCTGCAACCCTGGCAAGTAATGTTCTAGCTTACAAAATTGCTAAAAGGAACAAAACATTTTCGGATGGTAAATTCGTAAAAGTATGCATGCCAGCTGTAAGCAACATTGTTTGTCCAGAAAAATGTAAGGAGTTTGAGCTCACGAGATCACGAAGGACGATAACTGATACGTTATCGTAGGCGTACAGAAGCCTTTGAGATGTGGGTTTTTCGAGGATGCTGAAGATCTCAGGAATGTGGGGTTTTATTAGACTATTTTGTAAAGAAAATCCTAATAATAGTAATATTAGTTGTGCAAAGCAGCTGTTAACATACAACCCGTATTGAGCGTGGTTTTTAAACTTGTTAACACAATACGCTTACGAGGTTTGATGTATAGACAATTCCAAGAGTTTTTAAAACCCACGGAAAGTGAATTTTCTTATCTTTTTACCATACTAAATTGAGATGGTTAAGCTGCAATAACACATTTACGAGAGTATGGAATTTAAGAGGACTTTTTGACGGAGCAAAGCAAGTGGGATGACTTTAAGATCATGTCTGACGAAAATTGGTTTCCTGAATCCGCATTTTTTACAGATTTTCTCTCAATCTACCTAAATAAATTAAATACGAAGTTCCAAGAATCAATTTTTATATGAGCTTTGGGGACATTTAAAAAACCTTCACACTGCAGTTTAAATTATTTTCCAGATGTACCTACAGAGAAAAATGAACCCATCCATTTTCCTAAAATGAGCAGTGTGACACATGTCTCAGAAGAAAACTTACAAAGGTTCTCTCAACAACTGAAGAAACTGCATGAGGAATTTGAAAAGAGATTTCTATATTTTAAGGAAATTGAACCGTCGCTTAACATTTTTTTCATGTATTTTAATATCAACGTTAATGAAATGCCCACCAACCTTCAACTTGAACTAATAGATAATACAATGCAACACCCATTTGAAGCAACTTTTTCTTAATAGCAGCAAATTGGAATGCCATAAGGCCACGCTCAAATAATAATGGCTATGTTTGTTACAAGTTATTTGTGCAAACACACATTTTGAATAATAAAACTAAGAAAAGAGTATATTCGTAATCCGTCATCTGTCGGATGCCCACCTTTTTTTATTACTAAAAATTTCAGCTTCACTAATATAGCCGAATTTATGACGAAATCGTGCAAAAACAAAAACAGTTCTACATGTCACATATTCCCATAAAGTACCACCCTATCTTCTACTTCATAGCTAACATAAAAGTTTAATTTAGTTACATTTACTTTTGTATTTCAATAGTTTATTTTGTAATATTGCAAAATACAAGTGTTTCCGAAAAATCAATATTATTTCAGCAAACATAACCAAAAATGCAAAATAATGGCACGCGAAATTAAAAGGTTTTCCATCCCTGGTAGGTGTATGTCCCGAAACACAATGGTATATCTTCTTCTTCTTTCTTTTGGTGCCTATCCTCTGTGGATGTTGGCAATAACGTTGGTCCATACAATTTTGTTGACAGCTGCTGTAAATAGATGTATGGTAGTCATTCCTGCCCACTGTCTAATGTTCTTCAACCACGATGTCCTTTTGCGCCCTTGAGATCTTATGCCTTCTATCTTGCCTTGTAAAATTAGTTGGATTAGTTCATACTTCTCATTTCGCATCACATGCCCTAAGTATGTCATCTTTCTTATTTTCACGATACGCATAATTTCCAGATCTTTATTCATACGTTGGATCACGGTGTTGTTTCGAACATGATGGATATACAAAATTCTGAGTATGCTGCGGCGGAATCACCACATTTCGTCAAGGTCCAGGCTTTGACTCCATATAAAAGGATAGAAAATACATAGCATCTCAAGACTCGTGTTCTTATATCAATGTTCAGGTGCATATTACATAAAATCTTCCTGAGCCATTTAAAGACAGCTCTCGCCTTTTCTATACATCTTATTTGCAGTGAGTGGTTCCAAGATATGTAATGTTGTCGACTATTTCCAAGGGTTCATTTTTATCTGTGAATTGGTGCTGTATTACGTCGTTTTTACTTACTACAAGAATTTTGGTTTTCTTACAGTTTAATTTCATGCCGTATCTATCACAGGTTTCCACTACATGGTCTCGTTAATGTTTGCAGATTCTCCGCATTATCAGCAATCAAAACCGTATCGTCCGCATATCTTAAATTGTTTATGATTTCACTATTGATTTTTATACCTTCTCTTAAACCATCAATAGCTTCCCTGAACAGCATTTTCGAGTAAGTATTGAACAACGTCGGTGACAAAATGCAGCCCTGACGTACTCCCTGTTTTATCGTGAATTCTTGTGAGGTTTCGTTGTCTACTCGTACAGTTACCCTGTGCTGTAAGTATAAATTTTTAATCAGGCGTAAATCTTTGTCATCAATACTAGATTCTTCAGTATCTGAAATAATTTTTGATGTTGTACCTTGTCAAATGCTTTTTCAAAGTCTATAAAGCATGCGTAGACTTCGCAATTACGTGTCGAGCTCTTTGTATCAATACTTGTATGGAAAATACGGCCTCTCGCGTTCCCAGTCTGCTTCTAAAGCCAAACTGAACACTGCTAATGTTTTCTTCAAGTTTTCTATATATGCGAGAGTGAATAACAGAAAAAACAATTTTGAGTTCATGGCTCATTAAGCTTATAATTCTGCAATCAGAGTATCTGGTGGTATTTGCCTTTTTGGGGAGGGGATGAAGGTGGAAATGAGCTAATCTGTAGGAAATTCTGCAGTTGTATAGATTTTGTTCAGTAGACTCGTTAAGAGTTTGGGTTGGTTGTTTTCAAATAGTTTCAATATTTCAGCTTGTATGTTATCAGATCCAGGTGCTTTGTTGGTTTTAGTCTTTTTATTGCATATGTTACTTCACTGAGAGTTATT
Organism: Diabrotica balteata; assembly: GCA_918026665.1. NCBI lineage: Eukaryota > Metazoa > Arthropoda > Insecta > Coleoptera > Chrysomelidae > Diabrotica > Diabrotica balteata. The sequence goes on along the minus strand of OU898285.1, from coordinate 19,336,284 downwards.
TCTGGTCCTGAACATCCAGAAATACTGACTTCTGTCTCTTACTCTTCCTTGAATTGCCTCCATCTCTCAAGTATTCTATAATTTTCGTAGAGCAATGGATATATGGTATATATAATGGGCAAATGCAAACTGAACGAGAAAACCTACTGACCAATAAAACGGTTCAACTGGCTGCCTACGCCGATGATATTAATATTATGAGTAGAACATCAACAGGAGCACAGGAAGCATACGCAGAGTTAAAAACACAAACGAAAAGGCTAGGTCTGGAAATTAACACAGAAAAAACAAAAATAATGGTACAGACGAGAGGAAATATAATCCCACAAAACATTATACATGAAGATGACATTGAAAAGGTTGGAAAGTTTACATACCTGGGAGTAGAAATATATGCCGATGGAGCAGAGGATGGAGAAATACGAAAAAGGATAACGCAGGCAAACAAAGCTTATTTTGCCCTCTCCCATATATTTCGGTCTAAAAGTGTCCACCGAAATACAAAGATGAGAATCTATAAAACTTTAATTCGGCCAATAGCATGTTATGGCAGCGAAGCATGGGTCCTGAAAGAAACATCCAAAAACAAACTCGACACATTCGAAAGAAAAGTACTGAGGAGAATACTAGGACCTGTGAGGGAAAACGGAATCTTCAGAATTCGATATCACAACGAGCTCTATCAACTGTATAAGGAAACACCCCTGTCAGACTTCATTAGAATACAAAGATTGCAATGGACCGGACATGTGATACGAATGGGAGAGGATAGGCTACCAAAACGAGCACTGAACGCCAGAATGCAGGGAAAGAGACCAGTTGGAAAGCCAAGAAAGCGCTGGGAAGACACAGTAAGCAGCGACGCACAAGCACTTTTAGGAGTCCGTGTATGGAGAAGAGCAGCCACAGACAGACAAGGGTGGAGGCAAAAAATAAAGGAGGCCAAGGCTCATTTTGGGCTGTAGTGCCGTAGAAGAAGAAGAATGGTATATCACTTTGTTTATAGGATTTTTTCGTAAATTTTGCTATAATAAAACAAAATACAATTGCATATTTTGATACAACATGACTCAATCTTTCTCATCGTTTTTTGTTATTATTTTCAACGTTCGATCTATTAGAAAATTACCTGTTTATTTGCAAATTCTGTTTATTTGCATTTTACGACTAAAGTATGCATTTTACCAAAAAAACCCAAAGAATAACTTTTTTAAAACTACCCAAATTATCAAAAACAGTGCTTCTGAAGTGAAAAAAAAAATGTTACACATACAATTTCCGGTAAACTTTCAAACGTAGCATATTACTGACATCATAGATTCTTTGTCGTTATAAACCTTGACTATTATTATTGTTACCCGTTTTACCATTTTAATTTCTGTATGTTCGTGTTGCTCAGATACTAAAATATATTAAAATAGTTTTCGTACGTTACTTTCTCTTTAGTACGTTACTTTCTTTGCATCTATTTCGATGTTATCTAGATTTTGGTTTTCATAAAATCATATTTTTTTATCTCTTTCTTTCCGATTCCTATATCAATACAGTGACAACAGTACAATAAATTACTCACTATAAGGTCAATGTAACCCTGTACATAAAACCGCGTCAAAACCACAACTGATTCAGATAAAAATAGAAATATTCGTATAATTAATAGATACCCGATATTAGCATTTCTACCTAACCTATAAAGTAGTTAATACTGTTATAACATCCTTATGCCAACCATATGTTTTTAAGTGTTTATTTAAGAGAAACCACATGTCGAATGCAGCCAAATTGGCGTAAAATACTTAATATAATATATATAGTCATTTTTATATTCGTAAACTATATTAAAATAGTTTTGGTTTATTACAATATATAAATCCATAATATTACAATAAGTATATATTTAGCAAAAAAACTGCTCACTAGAAAAAATGTGGGCAATCATATTCTCCATACTTGGAAAATATGTGAAATTCTACAGGGTGATTAATAACTAAGTGATATAGTAAACATACAATTTTTTAAATGGGGCATCCTATATATTTTTTCATATTTATATTCCTCTTATAATTCTTGTTCTTGTTCTTGTAGTAAGTAGCCCAGTCTGCTTAAAAAAAAGTCGAAAAATTTTTCGCAGATATCTGAAGCTTTTAAGACATAGGTAGGGGTTACTAGATGATGAATAGATGAAAAAATACTCGTATTTTTACCTTGCGATTTTTTTAAACAATAATTTATGGTCACCATTTGATTTTTCCCTTATATTTTACATAAACAATATTGATTATTTTTTTTATACCAAGAATATCTTAATTTTCCCGTTTTTTAAATTAAAATTGATAAGTAATTTACGGAGATATTTGCAAAAAAGCAGTTTTTTTGCACCAATTTAAAGCTTTTATTAATTTTTTTACTAACAAAATAAAATGTTATTAATACATTTTGAACATCGACAAATTACCGTGTTTTAAATTTGTGCGAAATTTCCCCACGATCGGTCAAATAGTTTAAAAGTTATTTAATTTATTTATTCCTGAGGCTAATTATTGAAACTATTGAACTTGCTCTATTAATGATGCTAGACACATTTATAAATTTCATAGGGTTCTTTAAGACTGAAACTACCTCATAAGTTAAATGCATATTGCGTTTTCGTCGAAACTATTTACAAAATAAACGTTTGAAAAAGGGGTATGTTTTTTACTTATAAACAATTGTAATAACTTCTATATTTTTTAGCTACAGACTTGTACGTACAACCATTGGATAGCTGGTAGAAAAACTCACATTTAAAAAACCTTAGAAACCGTGGAATTAGACAGTATTGTGCTGGAGAATTTAGGCATCCATGAATTTTCTTTTCATATTAACTCTATTGACATTAATTACAGCCAAACACAAACCAAACTTTGTAAATTTTTATGTATTACTGATTAAATTGCTTTAAAATAAATATTGTTTAACTTCTTATGTTATTCTTTTTTAATTTGCTTAAAATATTAAGAAATATCAGAAGATTCCTTATGTTTGGTTATGTGTAATGTTTTATGGTAACGATAAACTGTCATTATCATTTTTAAATGACAATTTTGAACTAATAGAGATGTTTTTATTTCAGGGCCATGACGTGAAAGTGGACATTAGCTTGGTGCCGCCATGAAGCGGTCCTATCCTTTCTTCGTATTCCTAGCCACGGTGATGGCTATAGCAAAGACGGCAGCCGCTCCGAAGGAAATAGTAAAAACCTTTTCAGATCCAAAAGTTCAAGCCTTCAATCACCTTGTCATAGATAAAAATACGGGCCGCGTTTACATAGGAGCTGTCAACCGTCTTTACCAGCTTTCTCCCGACTTAGATTCAGTGATAACGGAGGTAACGGGTCCAAAGTTAGACTCTGATGATTGCTCAGTACTAGAATGCAACAATGCAATTAATAAGAAACTTACAGATAATGTTAACAAGGCTTTGGTTATTGATTATACCACTTCCAGGTTGATATCATGTGGAAGTCTCTTCCAGGGGATTTGTTCCGTTAGGCCCCTACAAAACATATCCGAAAAATCAGAAAAGAGCGTAGAAGTGAGGGAAGCTGTAGTAGCAAACAACGCGACTGCCTCGACCGTCGCGTTTATTGCTCCGGGGCCTCCCAATCCTCCGGTCTCTCAAGTAATGTACGTCGGTGTGACTTTCACTCTAGGCTCTCCGTATCGGTCCGAAGTGCCTGCGGTCAGCAGTAGATCGTTAGACAAAGACAAAATGTTTTCAATAGCTCAAACGGCCGTAACGACGGGCACTAGGATGTTCGTTAATTCATTAGCTAGGGAACGTTATCCAATTACGTACGTTTACGGGTTTGCTTCGGAAGGCTTTAGTTATTTCCTGACAACGCAAATGAAGCACACAACTTCCAGTCAATACATCAGCAAGTTAGTAAGGGTGTGCCACGACGACGAAAACTATTACTCTTACACGGAGATTCCTATGGACTGCATCAGCGAAGCTCAAGGAGGGAGAAAGTACAATCTCGTCCAAGCTGCATATGTAGGGAGAGCAGGATCAGATCTGGCCTCAGATTTAGGTATCACTGCGCAAGATGATGTTCTGTTCGCCGTGTTTAGTGAAAGTGAGCCGGTGATTGCAAACAAACCGTCTGAACTCTCTGCGCTATGCGTTTATTCCCTCAAGTCCATTCGGCGCAAATTCATGCAGAATATTAAGCACTGCTTCAGTGGAAAAGGTCAACGAGGACTGGATTTTATCTCTCCTAGTCATCAGTGTGTTCCCACGGTAAGTTTGTTATAATAATAACTAGAGTTCGTTGCTTTGTTTAGAATAATTTTAACACATCATTAAAATAAGGGAAACAGACTAAAAGCCCATGGGACATTTTAAAGGGGTCATTTGACCCAGCATGCATCACATATAATAAATACTACAAGATTTAATGACAATTTTAGAAACTATGTCGTCAATTTTTATCGGTACAGGAGTACACAGTTAAGGTAAAGTTACAACTCAAGGGGTGTCTTTTTGGCCAGAAATATTTGTACGGCATTTATAACCTAGGTTGGTTATACAAAACTAATGACCTGCGACTTAATGCCGTACAAAAATATTGGTACCCAGGAGCAGGGACAATCTTTGATTTTCGGAAAATTTTGACCCCATTTTCAGCAATTTGATTCAGTACGGCATTCATACACATAGTTTCAGATCGTTATTTATATTACTTTTGTGCAGTGTCATACATATCGGTTGGTACAGGGTTTAGAAATCTAGGGCGCACCCCTCTATTTTTAGTATTACAAGGGAGGTGATTTAAGCCAATATGAAACTCGCTGATTTAAATTTAGTCGCATAAAAATAATGTCGTACATTTTTCGTGCAAAAACATTTTTGGGCATGCCGTACATTTTTCACGGTACATGTGCGTGTGAGGGGAAAATTAATTTCACTCTGATATGTAGGATGTTACGATCAAAAAATTCTGTACGACATTGATATATTTTGTTAATATTGACATCGATTATAAACAAAAACAAAAGGCCGTACAATAAAAAATGGTTCTAAATGGCTTTAAAAGTATTATAGTCCAGGTTGGAAGGCCGCTCCCGTAGGAAATATGTTTCTGATTCCGTTTCTTACGAATTTCTGTTCAAAAATATCCCCTTTTCAACAAATCAGAATGGTATTTGGCAAAATTTTTGGACAGAAATTGTTTAAATAAACAATTTTTTAAACAAATCGCCGGTTTTTGCTCTGAGAAAACATTTTTTTAGGTTTTTTGGGTCATTCTAAAAAAAAGTTTATTGTAATGTTTCTCTAAAGTTGATAGTTTTTCAGTTGTAAACAATTCAAAATCTCAAAAAGAGCGAAAATACGCACTTTCGAGGCTGGAAAACTCATATCAAAATTATTATTGTTCATGTTGCCAAGTGCCTAAATTGAAGAGCAGTTTTGAGAAAGTCTATTAAGTTTGTTTTGTTTTTTCATTACCAAGAAATTTATCTTAGATGATTAATAATAATAAATTTTGTGGTGGCCGAAAGAGTCGATAATAAATTAATAATAACTTAGAAATAATGTTAAGAAAATGGTTCTAGTTTTCTGGTTCTGAAAAAGAAAAACTAAGTCTAATGGTTCGTTTTTATAAAACACAGAAAAATTGATGAAATTATTTGTAGTAAAAATTTTGAAAAACCTTCTATAATATTGCCTTTATTTTTGTTAATAATTGATGTCAATATTAACAAAATATATCAACGTCGTACAGTATTTTTTGAACATCCCACTTATCAAAGTGAAATTAATTGTCCTCTCATAAGCACATGTACTTACCGTGACAAATGTACGACATGTCCAAAAATGTTTTTGTTGATTTAAAATGATATGAATAAAAAATATATAATATAAAACAATATAATATAAATGTTCGTTTTTATAAAACACAGAAAAATTGTTGAAATTATTTGTAGTAAAAATTTTAAAAAACGCTCTATAATATTGATTTTATTTTTGTTAATAATTGATGTCATTATTAACAAAATATATCAACGTCGTACAGAATTTTTTGAACATCCCACTTATCAAAGTGAAATTAATTGTCCTCTCATAAGCACATGTACCCGGTGGTCCAATAAGCCGATCTCTCGGCTATATATCAGAAACTATTCATGTTATAACTTTAGGAAAAAAAATTCCTTAGTAAAAGTGGCCAAGAGAAATCGTTGGAAATAACTTTCAAGATTCTGGATTAACCGCTAGGGGGCGTAACCTGCGAAGAAAATTTTGAAAACCAGTTTTTTGGGAAATATGTCCAATTATACCAAGTGTTAAATAAGTAAACTAGAAAGGGGCATAAATTCTGCTCAAAATTGTTCAAGTACTTTTTTTTTATTTTTTCAAATAAAGGGTGGGGGAGAGTGGGAAAGCATTTGTGGATAAATACCTATAACTTTGGTTTGGATCAACCGATTCAAACATAACAAAATTAGTGTCATTAGAAAGAGTATGGATGAATTAATTTACATCTACTATAAAATAATTGCATTTAGTTTTAATTGTCGTAGGTAGAGGGTACTTTCGAATAGAAAAAATTAAAATTTGTTTTTTTTTCAAAATTTTTAATGGAAACACCTATTTATTGTAAATTATAATAAAACTGGATTAAATTCGTAACAAAATGGTGCAAACCGCATGTTAATAGCTTTTATCAAACTCGAGATATGAACAAAAACGCATAAACATAAGTAAGTATAGTATTGACACACCCTGTATTATAAAATAAATTAAAAAATGAGTCAGTAGGTACTTTCAAAAATTTTTATAGTAGAAAACTCTTAATATTGATACCTATTTTGACCATTGTTATTTCATATGATTAAAAATTGTTTTTTCGAAACTAAGTAGGCTACCACAATGAATTTGACAGGGAGTTCATATTGTTTATTTATTGACAGCAGTCAAAATATTGTTAAGAAGTGTTATATGTATTATAATTCGAATTGAAAATTGCATTTTTTTTCAATGGATATTAATATTGGTAATATTAGTAATTAATTATCAGTACTAATAGTTCGTGATGAGTATATCAAATTGTATATGATTGGAGTTTATTTCGAATATCACCAAAATGGCGCTATTGCCTCACATATATATTCTGTAAGATATCCTGGCAGGAGATATTGTGGCAAAGAAGTAGAGATTTCGGACTACTCATATGAGGATTCTCTTAATCTTTTTGCCTTTCTTTCAAATACTTCTTTGCCATAATGTCTCCTGACACGATATCTTACAAAATATATACGTGAGGCAATAGCGGCATTTTGGTGACATTCGAAATAAACTCCAATCATATCATACAATTTGATATACTCATCACGAATTATTTGTACTGATAATTAATTACTAATATTACCAATATTAATATCTATTATAAAAAGTGCAATCTTTAATTCGAACTATAATATAGCACTTCTTAACAACGTTTTGACTGCTGTCAATAAATAAACAATATGAACTCCCCGTCAAATTCATTGTCGTAGCCTACTTAGTTTCGAAAAAAATTATTTTACAAAATAGGTATCAACATTAAGATTCTTCTGCTATAAAACAATTTGAAAATACCTACTGACTTATTTTTTAATGTAATTTATAATACTATACTTACTTATGTTTATGAGTTTTTATTCATATCTCGAGTTCAACAAAAGCTATTAACATGCGGTTTGCTCCATTTTGTTACGAATTTATTCCAGTTCCATTATAATTTACAATAAATAGGTGTTTCCATTAAAAATTTTGAAGAAAAACATATTTTAATTTTTTTTAAAAGTCCCCTCTACCTACGACTATGAAAACTGAATGCAAGTATTTTATAGTAGATGTGAATTAATTCATTCACACTCTTTCTAATGACACTAATTTCATTAAAATCAGTTGGATCAAACAAAGTTATAGGTATTTATCCACAAATACTTTCCCACTCTCCCCACCCTTTATTTGAAAAAATAAAAAAAAGTACTTGAACAACTTTGTGCAGAATTTATGCCCCTTTCTAGTTTACTTATTTAACGCTTGGTATAATTGGACATATTTCCCAAAAAACGGTTTTCAAAATTTTCGTCGCAGGTTACGCCCCCTAGCGGTTAATCCAGAATCTTGAAAGTTATTTCCAGCGATTTCTCGTGGCCACTTTTACTAAGGAATTTTTTTTCCTAAAGTTATAACATGAATAGTTTCTGATATATAGCCGAGAGATCGGCTTATTGGACCACCCGGTACTTACCGTGACAAATGTACGACATGTCCTAAAATGTTTTTGTTGATTTAAAATGATATGAATAAAAAATATATAATATAAAACAATATAATATAATGGTTCGTTTTTATAAAACAGAAAAATTGTTGAAATTATTTGTAGTAAAAATTTTAAAAAACGCTCTATAATGCTTTTATTTTTGTTAATAATTGATGTCATTATTAACAAAATATATCATCGTCGTACAGAATTTTTTGAACATCCCACTTATCAAAGTGAAATTAATTTTCCTCATATAACCACATGCACCGTGAAAAATGTACGGCATGTCCAAAAATGTTTTTGCACGAAAAATGTATGGCATTATTTTATGCAACTAAATTTAAATCAGTGAGGTTCATATTGGCTTAAATAAAAATAGAGGGGTGCGTCCTAAATTTTACACCCCTGTACCGGTCGATATGTACGACACTGAAAAAAAGTAATCTAAATAACGATCCGAAACTATATGTATTGCCGCACTGTATCAAATTGCCAAAAATGGGGTCAACATTTTCAGAAAATCCAAGGTTGTCCCTGCTATTGGGATCAATATTTTTGCACTATATTTTTTGTACGGCATTAGGTCGCAGGTCATTCTTTTTGCATTACCTACCTAAGTTATAAATGCCGTAAAAATATTTTTGAACAAAATGCCCTCCTCTTGAGTAGTAAGTTTACCTTAGCAGTGGAATTACCTGTACCGATTAAAATTAATAGAAGGGACAGGAATGCTATTACTAAGGTATCTGCATTACCTGGAGCAGACATAGGATCCGACCACAATCCCTTAGTAGCAAATATCAAACTGAGGCTCGCTACAGCTAAAAGAAAACACCAGAAGGCATCAGTAAACATTAGAAAACTCAAAAACAATGAAACAAATGAAGCGTACACAGAGGAAATAAACAATAGGTTCTCTAATATGGCAACTGAGAATGATGTTGAAAAGTCATGGACCACCATAAAAGAATAATTTGATTAGTTGAACAACACTTTTCTACTCGAGAGTAAAACAACTACCAAGAATGAGTGGATGACAGAAGAAATATTAGAGATGATGGAACAACGCAGGCAGTGTAAGATCAGGCAGGACGAAGTAGGGTACCGAAATATACACAGTCAAATTCGTAAAGAAATTATAGCGGCGTAGGAGATCTGGATGACTACACTTTGCGACGAGGCTGAAAGCCTATATAAACTCAGCGACAGCTTCAATCTTCACAAGAAAATTAAGGAAATTGCTGGTGTCTTCAAGAAAAAACAAGTCACTGGTATACATAATGACCAAAATGAATTAATAACGGACCCTAGCGATATACTTAATACTTGGAAAATGTACACAGCCAATTTGTTCAATGATGACAGAACACAAAAACCACCACAACTGGGAGACCATTTGTATGGCCCAAGTATTTTGAAAGCTGAAATTGTACACGCTATCAAACTAATAAAAAGTAACAAAACCCCAGGACCAGATGATATGTACGCAGAAACAATCAAGTTACTTAATGAAGAAAACCTAGACATTATTGTCAAGCTCTTTAACGACATCTACGATACGGGCCAGATTCCAAAAAATTGGCTTCGATCTACATTTATCGCCCTACCAAAAACACCACGTGCGAACTTCTGCAAGGACCACCGACTAATAAGCCTAATGAGTCACTTTTTGAAACTTTCCCTGAGAATACTTCACACTAGATTGTTTAAGAAATGTGAAGAGGTCAGTGGATGGAGTTAGTTTGGTTTCAAAAATGGACTTGGCACGAGAGAAGCGATCTTTAGTATGCAAACATTGATACAGAATTGTTTAGATCAAAGAAAGGATGTTTTTATCTGTTTCATCGATTACGAGAAAGCATTCGATAATGTAAAACATGAATTGATGATAAAATACCTACAAGAGTTGGGATTGGATGCAAAGGATATAAGAATCATCGCCAATCTGTATTGGAATCAGACAGCAACAGTACGTCTTCAAAATTCCAACGAAACAGAAGATTTCTCCATTAAAAAAGGAGTAAGGCAAGGTTGTATACTGTCCCCAATGCTGTTCAATTTATACGTAGAAAAAGCCTTCGCAGAAGCAGTGGAAGACTCTAATAAGGGTATTAAAGTTAACGGCATATTTATTAATAACATCAGGTATGCCGATGATACAGCCATAGTGGCAGATAACATCGAAGATCTTCAATGCCTTTTAAATGATCTAACTCTTGCAAGTGAAGCTCGGGGTTTGAAAATAAATATCAAGAAGACAAAATCAATGATTATAAGTAGAAATGATTACCCCAACGCAAAGATATATGTCTCTGGAGAAGAAATCGAACAAGTCAGGCAATTCAAATACTTGGGATGTTTGCTGAATGAGGGTTGGGACCCCGAGAATGAAATAAAGAGCAGAGTTGAACAAGCCAGAAATGCTTTTTTGAGGCTTCGTAAGTTTCTGACTGATCGCAAATTGGACTTCAACCTCCGATACAAGATGCTTAAGTGTTACGTGTGGCCTGTTCTCCTGTATGGAATGGAAGCATGGACGTTAAAGGCCAGTTCCATTAACAAACTTGAAGTGTTCGAAATGTGGTGCCTGCGTCGAATGCTCCGAATATCATGGGCGGACAGGGTCAGAAATGAGGAAGTACTCAGAAGAGCGGGCTTACAGGATAGGGAACTTTTTAATTATGTAAAAAGTAAGAAGACTGCATACTTGAGGCATATTATACGAGGAGAACGATACACTTTTCAGCAACTGATACTCGAAGGGAAGATAGAGGGTAGGAGAGGTCTCGGACGTAAAAAAATGTCATGGCTGCGCAATATTCGACAATGGACAGGAATCCACAGCTATGAAATGCTTCGCAATGCTGCTAAAAACAGAATTATTTAATCCAGAATATTTAACATCTCACCTGACAAGACGATGTACGATGGACGCCTACGCAGAAATGCACGGCACCTTAAGAAGAAGAAGAAGATTAAAATTTACGGCATAGTTTCTAAAGTTGTTATTACATTGATTTATATGTGATTCATAATGAGTCAAATGACCCCTTAAAAATGTCCCATAGGCTTGTAGTCGATAATGATTAATCGAAGGCTACATTATCAATATCTTTAAATCGATTATGGGTAGCAATAAATAAACATCTGAAGCTTATTTATTTAATACTCATTATAATATTGTATTTTCTATTGGATAATGGTATAGGTCATTAGAAAACACTTACAACACCCTTTTGGTACGATTAGTTGAAGTTGTTTAGTCCTGCAGGACACAAAAAGACCATCTTTTTCTTTTAGTTTATGTTATTTAGTTGCGTGATCGCTTCCTGTAAATGTTGTTTGATCCGAGGTTCTATTCCGTATTAAATGTTTGTTAATGTATTCCATACTATTACTAAAAGTGTATATATAATAAACTAACATCCATTTTAGTTTGTGTAATTCAATTACTTGTATGGAAAACGGCACCAGATACGATGTACAAAAAACTGACCCAAAAAAATAATAAAGACTTGATTCCCATCATACGCTGGTTATAGCATAATACTCCTCAAATAAGGGGAGAGTTGTAGGATGTAAGTTAAATGTTATTAGAATTTCACGTAATAATACAAAAACAAATCACTTAAACTAAACTTTATTGAAAACAAATCACATGTGAAATATTTTGTAAGCGATAAATTTAAAACATGGTTGTGTTGAGATTCTCGGAGTGTTGACTGTCTTCTGTACCCAACTAACTGTAGCTCCTCTTGAGGGGTGTAAAAATGAAGGTCGGGTATAACTTGACTAAAAGTGTGTTATACGGGGTTGCTCGAAAGTTTTAACAAGAGTAAAGAGGGGAAATCATAAGTCATGGAGTGTAAATAGTTTTGAAGAATAGGAAAAAAAGTAAGCGAGGGAATTCAACTCAAGAAACACGAATTGGAGGAATAATGGAACAAAATAAAGTAAGGTAGAAAAAGTAATGGGCAAATAAATTTTATGTATACTTAATGCATTGAAAAAAATACATCAAGAAAAAAGCAAGACAGAAAAGATAAAAGTAACTATGTAAACAAAATGTAAAAATGTCAGGAATGTCAATGAGTTTGTCAGGAGAATACTAAAAAATAGTCAACAAATCAAAGACAAACATAGTTAAATCATAGCTAAGACTAATACAAATATGAAAAATTTACTTTAATATACGCAATAAACGAATTAGTGCCAGATACGAGGGTTGTACGAAAGGTATTTGATTGTATAAGATAGATAAATCTGTGGTCCATTTTAATAGAAATGGGCACACCAATGCACCTCGTGACACTTATTAAAAATCTGTACAAGTCCAATATAGCAACAGTGCTACTAGATCAGAAGTTCTCTAACCAATTCAAGACCGAGAGAGGTGTGAGACAAGGATGTGTGTTGTCACCTGACTAATTCAACATTTATAGTGTACGTATGTCATGACGATGGCTTTAGATGGATGAACTGATGAATGAGATTAACCGTAGGTAGTAGGAAAATCTCAAATTTAAGATTTGCTGATGACACTATACCTATAGCAGCAAATGAGCAAGGAATGTTAATCTCCTGTAAAGAGTTGAGTACGAAAGCAATAAAGTTGGTCCGAAAATCAATAAAGTTAAGACAAAAATAATGGTGGTAGACAGATTCGACACTGTTCAACTGACTAACATGGGTAAAAAATCCTATTGTTAGAACGTGAATTATTACTAGATATAACTAGTTACGGAGAGGTTGAAGAAGAATTACGACAACAAAGCTTAAAAGCAAGTACAGCGACGGGATCTCTTAATGACACAATCTGGAAGAACGAACACCTAAGACAAGACACAAAACAAGAATCTATAACGCAGCAATTAGACCTATATTGACATACATACATACATGTATTTGTTTTTTTTTATATTAAAGTCAAGCCCAAACCTGCTACTTACTTCTGCCACCCTGGAGGCAAGTGTCTGCAGACCTTCAAGACTGTCTGCAAAAATGACAGTATAATCAGCGTGTCTTATGTTGTCAATCGTTCTTCCGTTTATAAGTATTCCCTCGTCTATGTCCGTTAGCGCTAGGTTCATAATGTGCTCTGAATATGTCACAATTCACGTCTCTACATTTTTGAAAGAGAACTTGTATTGCACAAAGTGCCTCTCGAGTACCCAATGCATCCCTGAAGCCGAATTGTGTGTTTGTCATGTGTTCTTCGCTTTTTTATATATTCTTTTATGTATAATTTTAAAAAAAGTTTTCAGGAGATGGCTCATTCAAAAATTCTGAGTAGAACTCCTCTGGTCCTGCGGCTTTTTCCTCCTTAATGTTGTTTATAGCCATTTCTACTTTCGCTTTGAGAATAGGTGGTCCGGTATCGTTATTTTTATTTTGTGTGATGGTGACATTCCTATCGTCTTCAAATGTTGTTGTCACATAGTTCATCCATGTTGTTTTCGTTTCTTCAATATATCAACTATTGGATTTACTTGAGCGTCTGTTAAGTGTCCCGGCCTTTTTGATTTGTAGATGCCTGCAGCTTCTTTGATCTTTTTGTGGAAATTGAAGGAATCGTGTTTACGTTCCAATATCTCGATTTCTTTACACTGTTCTTCCAGATTTATATTTTTAGCTTCTCTGACAGCTTTTTTTATCTCTTTGTCTAGAAATTGATATGCAACGTAGTCTTTCCGTTTGGATTCTCTTCTTCTGTCCATCATCTGTAACATACCGTCGGTCATCCATGGTTGTTTCTTTTCTGTCTTTTTCGTTCGCAGCTATTGGTCTAATATTTTCTTTTCAATGTTTTCAAGTGGTTTATTTCTGTGTCAACATCATTAACTACTTCTGACTTAGATATATTGTTCTTCAGATATTCTTGTACTTCTTGCCAGTCGCGCACCTAGAATTGTCCTCGGGGGGGGGGGGGTTGGTTGGGCACCGAAATTTTTTTATGCTACCTCCACCATTTAAAGTCCTTAAAATTTGTAAATAACAGTGTCGGAATATGGTCCTGGGGGGGCGGGTTTGACCCCCAAAACCCCCGCTGGGTGCGCCGCTGCTTCTTGCTTTATATCATCATCTCTTAGTTGTTTGAGATCGTATCTTATAGGATTAGGTTTGTGGATTTTTTAAATTTCAGACATGCACAGCATGCAATATAGAAGCCATAAATGGATGGGTGACAAAACGAAAACAGGAGTGGAACGAACACGTCAGTAGAACCGCAGAGGATAGAATAGTATGAATAGCACGAGATAAGTCAACAAATGGACGAAGAAGTATTGGCAGACCAAGAAAAAGATGGTTCAACAATTTAAACAATTTAGCAACCTAATATTGAAGAAGAAACAGGCTTTAAAGGCTACGTACACGAAGGAAGAAGAAATTATTACTAACAAATTATCTGACGTGTTTTTAGCCTGGTGCCCTCGAGAAATCGATTCTGCGCACCAAATAACGTTAAGGTATGGAGGAGACATAAAAATGCATATTCAACGACCCCCTGGCTTCTAGACTATTACATTTATCTGATATTGTAAAGACAAACAATTTTCCTTATTGTTTTTACTGTGAAACAGATTGTAAAAAATCTTAGATGTCAATAATAAAAAATCTACAGAGTTACCCAATTGAACTGTTATCAACTTTTGAACCAGCAAAGTATGCAATGGATATTGAAAAAGGAGCTCAAGGTTAAGTCTTACAAGATCCAAAAAGCACACAATCTTAGACCAAAGGAAAAAAAAAGTTCGGCTTGAAAGAGCAAAGGAGTTGTTACGCCTGCACGAACGTGGCGAATTTCCGAACATAGTGTTCTCTGATGAGCAAAATTTCCCTATTGAGCAGTTCATAAACTCTCAAAATGATCGTCTTTACTTGACTGAATGCATCTACGAAAGTTTGAGCTTACGAACGGCCACCCGAAGTAATTTCCCATCTCAAGTAATGATATGGGCAGCTGTAACCGCCGATGGACGCTCTCCAATCGTTTTTATTGAATCTGGTGTCAAAGTCAATGCAACTTATTATCGGGAAAATGTTTTAGAAGCTGCTGTAGAGCCGTGGGCACACGGTTCATTTCATTCACACAATGGCTTTCGAATTCGCCAGATACAAATCCGATGGACTATTCCATCTGGTCTATTTTGGAGAGCAAGGTGAGGACTAAAAAATATGCCAGTATGGATGCGCTGAAGAAAACAATTATACGTGAATGGGCTAAAATACCGGAAGATCACAATCGTGCAGCATGCAACTCGTTTTTTGATCGTTCGAAGGCCATAGTCAAGGCAAAAGGTGGCCCCATCGAGCTAAAGTGAGTGGATTCTGAAATTTTGATTATTTTCACACATTTTTGTCATCTGAATCAATATAAAATAATTTCACACAAAAAAATTATGGTCGTTTGAATAGGTAATTCAATGGCGTAAACCTGTAAAATTAAAGTGCAGGAATGCCTTAAATAGTGAGATTTTAAATAATATATGCCTATATGTTCAGCCAGGCTTTCGAGGTTTTCCTCATCTTAATTGTTTTTGTTTTTTATTTTATTTTTATATTTAATCAAAAATAGAGTACATTGTCGCTGCATTTTTTAATTTATACGTCTTCAGGTAGATTTATCGATGTTTTCGATCCCCTCCACGTTTCTACTTTTTAAGCTACAATGTAGTGTTCGCTACTACGTTTTATAGTTGTAACGATTTTTACATAAATGTTTGGTAGTAAAACTGTGTCGTTGTTAAACATTCAAGTAATTTCCTTGTGTTTCCAATGCTAAAATACTTTCCCATTCTTAGTATGTTTCCAGTCGTGTCAGACTGCGTGACTTAGCACCGTTCACTTAAAATGGGAAACGGTACATCGTATCGAACAATTCGTAATAGGTTGTTCAAATTTAATTCATCGCTACAGATCACTCAGTCGATTTTCATTATCATTTATGTGTAAAAGTTAATGACACATGTTTGTTTAGCATTAAAAATTCGTCACCGCGATTGCGATCGCGAATTAAAAGGTGACCGCAAACACAAAAATATGGATGTGCTACAGTGTCACCAGACAATCATTATTATTGTGAGTGTATTACACAGTATCATGGTGCAATATGTTCACGGCTAACATGTGGAATAAAGGAAATACGTTTTGTGGCTGCTGTATTGTTATTTATAGCAAACAAGTGGAAAACACGCAGGTGAAGGAAGGATTCGATCAAAATTAATGAATTACTCATGCAATTGTTATATTTCAAGGGGTCGTTTGGCCTCATAGACCTTTTCACGCTGCCACCTGAAAGGTTTTTTATATATACGAAAATTGTTATAGAGAATTAGTAAATCGACTATTTTTCAAAACCTTCTACGACTTCCCTTCTTTTTCTTTTCAATGATTACGAATTCATTTAAAAGGTTACAGTATATTCTTTTAAATTTTCATCTCAGATAATTTGACATGTTGTTTGACTAAGAGAAACCGTTTATTATTAAGGTGCTAGGATTAAAATGGAATCGTCCAACTGACGTCTCTTCTTATTCTTCTCGTGCCTTTGACAATCCTTGTACAAAGAGGGCTGTTCTTTTGGAAATAAGTCGTATTTTTTTCTATCCTTTTGGTTTTATTTTAGCATGTTTGCTGGCCCAACGTCTGCTACAACAGTTGTGGCAATCCAATGCATCAGGATGATGACATATTTAAATAGATACAACAGACAACGGTACTTCTTCTCATTCTTCTTCTTTTTATGTAGACATTTTTCTGTTTGTTTTTTAATGTGCCTCTTGCAAGTTCCATCGTTTTCGTAGGCTTCCTATTGGGAAACCATCTCTTGCCGTCTTTACTACTCTATTTGTTGTCATTCGGCTTATATGAGCGTTCCATTCTATTCTTCTATTTCTTACCATTTCTTGATGTTCTCCACCTTGCATCTACGTCGTATATCTGTATTTCTAGCTCTGTCCCATAGTGTCTTACCATCAATTTTTCAAAGTGTTTTAATCTTTGCTGTTTCTAACATCCGTTTTGTCCTGTCTGTGTCAGACGTGTTTCTGTCGCCTATTATTGGTCTGATGAGTGTTATTGTAAATTCTGCCTTTCGTTTCTTTCCCGATATTTTTATTTCTCCATATTGTTTCATTCATTGTTTCCATTCTCTCTCCATATTGTTTCATTCAGGCAGCTTACGGCTCTATTTGCTCTATCCACCTGATCTTCCACTTCAGTTTCGAGCTTAGCACCGTAGCTAGATAATGTGATGTCTAGATATTTAAACTCCATCACTAGTTTTATTATCTGACCAGCTCCAATTTACATCTTAGTAAATTTGTTGTTGTAACCATGCATTTTCTCTTTGTTGGGGAAATTAACATGTTAAATTTTCTCTGGCAGTTATATTAAATTGGTGCAGCATACGTTGTAAATCGTCTTCTTTTTGAGTGAGTAGTATTGCGGCGTCTGCATAGCAGATTATTTTAAGTTGTTTTTCTACCATTTGGTATAGTTTTTTAGTTCTTACTCTTGTTATTATTTCCTCATAATCAGGTTGAACAATAGACAACTGTACTTGTATGTGTTACACTTGTAGTCTTTAGTCTACACAGGACTGCCTATCGCAAGATTGGAGCTCTTGGCAACCGTATAGCTAGCCGATCTTCATATTTGGTCTGACTCCACGATTGCTTTCACTTGGTTAATTTTCCTACCCATAAAATTGCCAATAGTATTCGACATATACAAGAACTAATACCATGATCTATCGTGCCTATTGTTTAACATCGCGCTAGAAAGAGCCATAGAGAAATCGGGCGTAACAACCAGAGGTACGATCATCAATAGAAGTGTACAGATATTGGCCTACGCAGATGATATTGACATAGTAACACAGACAAAAAGAGACCTGATACAGGCTTTTGAAACATTAGAAAAATCCGCAAAGACAACGGGACTGCAGGTCAACGTATCCAAAACAAAATACAGGAAGGTCTCGAACATTACACAAATAGCGGCACCACAAGATCTGGTGACAGAAGAACGCACATTCGAAGGGGTCTCGGACTTATATATCTTGGAACACAACTAAATAACGGCAACCTAGTAAGTGTAGAAATTAAGAGAAGAATATACCTGGCGAACAGAGCTTACTTTGGACTAAAGTAGTTCTTAACATCACAGAGAATTAGCAGAAAAACCAAGATACTAATATATGATGATATAATAATGTCTTATTAAACCTGTGCTGACATACGCCTCAGAGACATGGACTATGGTAAAAAGCGACGAAGAACTGTTAGGCCGCTTTGAAAGAAGAATACTTAGGCACATATAGGGAGGAGTACAAGAAAGGGGATATGGCGCAGGCGTTACAATTTTGAGTTGTATCAATGCTATGAAAAATGCAACATCGTCCGGTCTATTAAAATTAATAGACTAAGGTGGCTTCTTCTTCTTCTTCTTCATGTGCCATCTCCGCTACGAAGGTTGGTTATCATTATGGCAATTTTGACCCTGGAGCTGCCGCTCGGAACAATTGTATGGAAGTGCAAGCAAACCACTCCCTGAGGTTTCTCAACCATGACATTCTTCTCCTACCTATGCTGCGCCTACCTTCAATCTTTCCTTGCATAATTAGTTGTAACAGTTGATATTTATTCCCACGTGTAATATGTCCCAGTATTGTAGTTTCCTCATTTTAACACTCAATACGACCTCTTTTTGTTTGTTTCATCCTGTCCAATACAACTTGGTTAGTTATCTTATCCTTCCAGGAGATTTTTAACATTCTTCGGTACACCCACATCTCAAACGCCTCCAGCTTACCCATACATTGCTTATTTAGTGTCCACGCCTCCACCCCATATAACAGGACCGAGAAAACATACCATTTAAGCATTCGTATTTTCAACTTAAGGCTTAGGTTTCGGCTACACAACATTTGTTTCATGTTGTTAAAGGCACTGCGGGCTTTCTCTATTCTTATTCTTATTTCTCTGGTGTATTCGTTTGACTCGTTAATATTTGTTCCGAGGTAATTGTAATTTTGTACTCGTTCAATGAGATTCTGGCCTACATGTAAGTTGATATTATTGATACGTTTCTTTGTAATTATCATGAATTTGGTCTTCTTTGTATTCAGTGACAGACCAAATTCTTCACTTGCTTCTACCACTTTGTTTAGTAATCTCTGTAGGTCGTCAATATTTTCTGCTATGAGCGCGGTATCATCAGCATATCGGATATTGCAAATGGGGTGACCGTTGATCTTTACTCCGGCTTTTTCGTTCATTCATTCATTAAGGTAGCTAGGCACCTTGAAAGAATTGACACTGGAGACCCCCAAAGACAGATATTATATCAAGAGCCAGTAGGAACTAGGAAGAGAGGCAGGCCAAGATCTAGATTCAAAATTCAAGTCGAAGTTGACTTGAGGAATCTAGGGGTCAGAAATTGGAAATCCAGGGCGAAAGATAGGGGGAAATGGAGACTAATTCTTGAACAGGCCAAGACCCACCCAGCGTTTTAGAGCCAAAGATGATGAATACCATGATCTTTTTGGCATTATATGCCATCTAATCAAAACCCCTCTATTTGAGCTAGTCGTGGTTTAACACCGGCACAGTTGTTACAATTTTTAACAAAATGACATTTTTCTACCGTAGAAGTATCAGTACTCCTCGGCTGTCGTCGAAGACTACCTTCTTTCACGCATTCCCACGTCGAGATTTTGACGCTGTTCTTTCCGTCTTTCACACACCACGAAATTCTCTTTAACACAGTCTCCCTAGTTGAGTAGATCGAAAAATTCATTACTGATTCGAAGCTTTTCTTCTTAATTGACGGAATTGTACGCGTTTTAATCGGAGGACAGTTTCAGATGGCATCTAACAATATCCGATGTTATTTGCCAATTACTGTTTTTATTTCCTACTTCGTTTATAGATAGATTGATAGATTCGAGAGAAGATAAATGCTCATAGAATTCTGCCAAGAAAAGAATATGGTAATTGCCAATACTTGGTTTCCTAAGAGAAGACTATATACATGTACGTCTCCTTCACATCTAGAAAACCACATTTTTAGAAACCATATAGACTTTATACTCGTAAATAGCAGATATAAAAATTCTATAACCTCAGTTAAAACTTATCCTGGAGCAGATGTTAACTCAGACCACAATCCGTTAGTTGCTGACGTGAAAATAAAATTAAAAAAAATTGAATTCAGAAAACAACAACCAAAAATTAATGTAAGAATGCTAAAAAAAAAAACGAATTAAGAAATAATGTGAATGCTATCATGCAAAAACACTAACTGACTGACAACAAACAAATTATGGGTGTAAATAAAAGTTGTATAATATAAAAAACACATTATTGAAACCAGCTCAAGAAAGTTTGATACAACATAGGTCAGAGGCTAAAAAACAGTGGATGACAGAAGAAATACCATTACAGATAGAAGAAAAAGCTGAGGAAATCTATTTGATGAAACAATATAAAGAGATAGAAGAACTAGAAGCAAAATATGATATGAGAAATATGCACAAAAAAATAAGCGAAGTAACTGGAATGGGTCGAAATAGACAGCAAGGACACATAAAAGACAAAAAAGGAGTACTACTAATAGATTTACCAGAGAAATTAAGACGATAGGAGGAGTACGTTAGAGAACTTTTTCAAGATGAAAGAGGTGAAATGCAGAAAATACAAGAATTCAATCCTTTAAAGAGACAGAAGATCACGGTAGATGAAATCAAAAATGCTATCAAAAACTCTAAAGACAATAAGGCAGCTGGATTAGATGAAATACCAGTAGAACTGTGAAAACTAGTGGAAGAGGATAACTTAGAAGTATTGGCAGATTTATTGAACACGGTGTACGATACGGGAATAATACCACAAGAGTGGCTGAAGTCAGCATTTATAACCATCCTTAAAAAACAAGCAGCAAAATAGTGCTCTGATTATCGAACACTGAGCCTCATGAGTCATACTTTAAAAGTACTGCTGAAACTTATACATAAGAGAATATACAAAAGCTTGAGGAGGACAGTAGTCCGTAAAAAATAATTATCAATGGTTCCAAACCATAGGACATACATTTTAAATATGAATTTTGAATGATATTTTCCGGATATGCGAATTACCTTTCAATTTGAATGGTGAGATTTATTTACTTTTTTATAAAATGATTTTATTGATCTATTGGAAGAATTATCATCAAACTTAAGGCGAAATATGTGGTTTCTACAAGATGGTACACCATTACATTACAGAGAAAGCGGAAGAAGGAGATTTAACTTCAAAAAGGCAAACTGGCAAAAGCATGCAGACATGCTAGATTTTGAACTACTACGCCTTGAACCAAAAGTAGAGAACTACGAAAAATTCGTAGAGGTACTCAAAAATGTGTCTAGAAAAACTATCCCTAGAGGATGTAGACAACAATACGTTCCCGGATGTCCAGCGAGTCCAAAGAACTAATGAGAACATACGAAACCCTCTATTCCACTGTTCCTTTTAGCCAAGAAACGGTTGACTGCGGAGCAGTACTACTCCAACAGCTAAGTCAAGCCAGACAGGAAAAGTGGATTGAAACCCTGAAAAAAATGGACATGACACATAGTAGCAAAATAGCATGGAACCTTGTAAAAAAACTCAGCGGTGATCCAAAAGAACATAAATCACCTTGCAAGGTTACAGCAAACCAAGTCGCTACTCAACTCCTTACGAATGGAAGAACTACTAACCGATATAAGGACCCAAACACTAGGAGAAGATTGGATTCGGAGACAAACCACCTAGGAACTCCGTTTACACTAAAAGAACTCCACGACGGTCTGAACTCCACGACGGTCAGGAAAGCATTTAGGCCAAGGAGCAAAAAACTGGATCTTGCAATTTTATAACACGTGCTGCAAAACCTGCAAAATTCCAAAATCATAGAGGAAATCTAAAGTAATAGCCTTGTTAAAACCAGGAAAGGATCCAGAAGACCCCAGTAGCTACAGACCTATTTCGCTATTGTGTCACTTTTTTAAACTATACGAGAGACTCATACTCGCCAGAATAAAAAAAAATGTCGACAAGCACCTCATCCCACAACAAGGAGGATTCAGACCTGGCAAATCTTGCACCGGTCAAGTCCTCGCATTAACAGAACACATTGAAGAGGGCTTTGAAGAAAAACTTACAACAGGGGCTGCGTTTGTAGATCTGACAGCAGCCTATGACACAGTAAGGCACAAAACATTGCTCCTCAAATTATACGATACTCTCAATGACCACCATCTGGGAAAGGTCGTATATTCCTTACTGCAAAATAGACGTTTTTTCGTTATGCTGGAGGGTAAAGTAAGTAGGTGGAGAGTTCAAAAAAACGGCCTCCCACAGGGAAGTGTTTTAGCACCAATGCTCTTCAATATATACACAAACGACCAACCTACTCCGACCGAAACCAAGCACTTCCTCTATGCTGACGATCTTGCAATATGTGCTCAAGGAAATAGTTTTGAAGAAGTGGAGGAGAAACTCGAAACTGCCTTAAAAACAATGACAGCGTACTACCTGCAGAATTCTCTGAGACCCAATCCCTCTAAAACCCAAGTCTGCGCTTTCCACCTTCGCACAAAAGAAGCCAAGCGAAAACTCCAAATTGTGTGGAATGGTAATACATTAGAACACACAAACCAACCTATATATCTTAGAGTAACTCTGGACCGGTCCCTCACCTACAGACAACATTGCATAAAAACAAGAGGGAAAGTAACAACTAGGAACAGCATACTCAGAAAGCTAACGGGAAGTAAATGGGGCGCACGTCCTGGCGTTTTAAGAACAACGGCACAGGCACTGTGTTTCTCAACTGCTGAATATGCATCCCCGTTTGGAGCAGATCTGTCCACACCAAACAAGTTGATACTGCGCTAAATGAGACATGCAGGATAGTAACAGGGTGCATGAAACCAACGCCACTTTCAAATCTATATAGAGCAGCGGGTTTTGCAGAACCCTCAACACGCAGAGGCGCTGCAGAACACATAGAGAAAATTAAACAGATCGCGGACGATCGGCATGCCCTGTACAAAGCTCGAACACCACGAAAGCGACTAAAATCTAGGAAAAGCTTCCTTGGAACAGTGAAGGATGAACCGCCTGAGTATTTTCCACTTCCCCAGGTTCAATGGGCTGGCCAGACCCTAGACTTTAAAACGTGGAAAACCTAAAATAGGATAAGAACGGGGGTTGCTACAGTAAAATCAAACATGGCAAAATGGGGAAAAATAAACCAAGATGATGTGAACTGTGACTGTGGAGAAACACAGAATATGGAACATCTTCTTACATGCAGAAACTGTCCTCATCGATGTACCCTTGAAGATTTGTGGCTCGCCAACAAAGATGGAACCGACGTAGCCCGATACTGGGCCGAAATTTTTATGAATGACATGTCCGGACACGATAAAGTAAAGTAAGTAGCGGAATGAGACAGTATTTAAATACACTTTCCTGAACATTGGATTGTTCGTGGTAGTTTTATTCTTGTGGTGAGATAATAATATCATTATTTAATTCATAAAAATTTAAAAATAGCTACTTATTATTATACTTAACACAACTATAATAAATACTGCAGCAGTTTCTTTAGAACCATGATGCTATTTAATATGAGACGATATTTAATATGAGACAAAATAGTGGACATATCGAACGCTTACTTTGACAAAAAGTTTAATGTTATTTAGTTTAACGATTTTTTAATTTGGTTTGTAAATAAAATGTTTTGATTATGACTTTAATTTAATACAAAACGTAAAATGTTTGATGTAAAATCCAATTATTCTGTTATTTTATCAAATCCTATTATTAATTATCCTGCTGATATATTTATTTTATTTAATATTTCATTAACTATTGACTTTATTAAAGGTATTTTATAACAAAATTAGAAGTATTGATGTTTTTATCTATTTTTCTTTTATTGCCTGGAGTAATTGCGTTAAATCAGAATTATGCAGTTGATTTGTAAAATGCAATTATCTCGAAAACTGTTGAGTTTTGAAGTTATTAACAAGTATACCTTTTTTTGTTAAAATAATGTATCTTTAATATTTTTTATCAAAAATACCGGTAACTTTAAGAACAAAAAAGTTAAGTGCAAATGTATGCCACGTATGTGGCATATGTGGCGCCCTCTATTAGCTATATCAAAGTATGCATCAAATTATAATTCCTGATATTAAATAGTACCCAGCTGTAATTTTTATACATAAATGTTTACAAACATGAAAGTTATAGCGAAAAATAAAATTTTAAATTTCCACTTTAACACCCTGTATCTCTCTTAATATCAACGTTTTATTAAAGCAAGTTATCTTAAATCGTAATATTTGAAGTATAGAATCTGCGGTTTCTTTTTGTACAATTACTTAAGGACCACTCTGTATATATATACATATTTTATGCAAATATTTATTATTCTATTTAATTAACCAGCCATTTCAATACGTCCTACTTTATTTTACAATAAATCACTTAGCTTAACGTACATTATGAAAATGTAGTGCATCTTGCTAATGAAACCTGATTAACCCCGAATAATCCCGTACTGCAAGATTCGAAATATTGTCACAATTGAAATTTGACGTGAACGATAATTGTTCTGTGTTGAGTGTATAACTTTTGGTTCGACTTCGTTTGCTTATTAAATAATTAATTTCAGTGACTTGAAGCTGCTGTTACTGGCATTTAATTTAAATTATTTTCTATTTTCCAACCCCTTATTGTACAGCTCATCTGATTATTTTTCTGATCAGAATTTCTTTTTGTCTTACTTCAAATTGGAAAAATATCGGTATTATTATCACACCATTATCTTCAACAGAGTTGTGCCAAAAAGACTCAGTCAATTGGATTAATTTAAAGAGTACACACTGTACAAAACAAGCTTATAAATTTTGAATTACATATGGTGTGTGCGGCATTTAAAGCAAAATCAAATGCCATTTATAATCATTGAAATGGATTGACAGGGAAAATGCCGGAAATTCTATCATTCTATTGGGCGCAATGTCCGTACTATAGGCAATTTAAAAACATGCATTTACTCTCCAATCGTTTAATAAATGACAGAATGGAATTTCCACGTTGATAAATAAAATCGTAAAATATCACTAGCTATCGGATGGAAGGTTGTGTGAGAATTATTATTGACAATTATTGGAAAATGTGAACCATTAAAAAGAAACATTTAATATTGATTTTTATTGTACAAGGGTTGGAGCGAGCTAATATGTATAACTTATATCTTTATATCGACAACGCAACCTTTTATACAGATTGAACCAAATTAAAACGGAACATACAATTTAATACATGTCTGTTTGAACTGCATTTAAAATAGTGGACCAATATAAAACTTGGACAAAAATAAATCCATACCTGGGTATAGACATTGTATAAAATATCGTTCAACTATCTGTCTCGCAACAAAGTTGTTTGCGTAAGACGGGTTTGTCTAAGGAGGCGATAATAGTTCAGGAATTGAAGCTCGAAAAAAGTTAAAACCTCGCAATTTTTTCGTCCGCATGTATCCAGTTGAAATTTTAGCAGAAGGTAGGTAATAGCCCAAGGATCAAAATCTATATTGAACCGAAGTGCGCTGAAGGGTTTTAGGGGTGAAAACTACCCCTAATTGTCAAAAATTATAAAATAACATATTAAACCTGAATATGGGTAAGATTTGGTTTGAATTAATTAAATATTGATTATTTTATACTTTTGAATAGAGTTCCATCATATTTCAACCCTTAAAAAGCAACCCTTGTTAGAGATTAATGTAAAAAATTACTAATTCTAAAAAAATGATTTCGCCTTTATCGATTTGGATAAAAATTTGGATTTAAGCTCAATTCACCCGCTGCTTTATAGTTTATGTCATGTCGCCGAACCCTGATTGTTCTTAGGGTGAAAACTACCCCTAATTTTCAAAAATTATAAAATAACATATTAAACCTGAATATGGATAAAATTTGGTTTGAATTAATTAAATAATGATAGTTTTCGTGCTTTTCAATAAAGTTTCATCATATTTCAACCCTTAAAAAGCGACCCTCATTAGAGATTAATATAAAAAAATTAGTAATGCGAAGAAAATGATTTCACCTTGGAACGACTTGCATAAAAATTTGGAATTAAGCTCAACTCACCCTCTGCTTTATAGTTTATGTCATGCCGATGAACCCTGATTGTTCTTAGGGGTGAAAACTACCCCTAATTTTCAAAAATTGTAAAATAATATTACAAATCCTAAGATGAGTGAAATTTGGTTTGGATTAGTTAAATAGTGAGTTTTTTATACTTATACAATTCATACATTTTCAACCCTTAAAAATCAATTGTTATGAGTGCTATAGGTGAAAACAATTTTTTGCCAAAATTTTGCAACTTTTCAACTTTTGAAGATCACCCTTTACAACATTGCAGTTTTATAAACTAATTTATAAGATATAAATTGAAAAAGGTAGAATTAAATACAAAAAAAATTATCAACATAAAAAGGCACCATATATTCTTATACATTTACATAAATAGTTGAAATATTTACATTTATAGGTAAAACAATTATAATATTAATTTTATTCGTCATCAATTACATCTTCATCGTGATCTATGTCATCATCATCTTCCTCAATTATTGGTGGACTGTTATTGCACCCTTCACCTGAGCACCCAGAACAAGTAGAGTTACAGTATAAACCAACTTTTCTGCACCCATATGAAACGCCGCATTCTTTTTTGCATTGGCAAAAAATAATTTTCAAAAATTTATCGGGTGCAGGTTGTTTGTTCATGCGTACGGGTAATAACAAACCATATTTGGAAAACCATCCCCAATCTGTTGCTCTGATATTTTCATTGCCAAGCCATCGACATATGAGCAGATGTTTTATTCTGTTGTATGGATTTCAAAATAAAACGCTTAAAATTTCGAATGTATAACGCCCCACTAGCTAATAAGTATACCGGTTTTGAAGATTATTATGCTCCTAAATGTACTGTACTATACTAATGGAATTTTCCGGAAAAAAATTAACTGGTTTTTTTAACGTATTTCCTTAATTTTTAACGATAGATGTTTTCTTCAAAAACGATTTGGAGAGGTTTTTAATAGCTACAAGGACCTGTGAATTAAATCTTTTTGGAACCCTTGGTTTTTAAATGGGGCGAGTTTAAAGGGCTCGAAAAAGATGGTGCTTGATCGTAAATCGATGCTTTAAACGGCTATATCTCGCCAAATATTCATTGTACAACAAATCTAAATAAAGGATAATTTTAGTCATTAAAAAAGCTACAATTTGGTAATTTTTATTTTTTTCATATATTCAGTATTTTCGGGCATATTTAAAAAAAGAAGGGTAAAAAAATATGAAATTGTAAATCGTTTCTCGCCTTAAGCTGTACTTTTTCTAAAACTAAGCATTTTAAATGGGTCAAACTTCTTGGACGTATTAACATTACATCTAGAAAGGAAATTGCAGAAGGGTGAAGATTGATTTTAATTATGGGGTGGTTAGGGTGTTGTTTTCCTCGATTTTTTCGTAAAAAATAGGTATTGACCTTATTTTTTTATGATAGGTCTATTTATGCTCTTTAAAAAAGGTTTTGTGAGTTTTCTTCCAAAAATGCATCATTTTCCCGATATTTGACTTTGAATCTTTCAAATTTGGCATTTGAAGAAAACCGCTGAACATTGATATTGTATTTGTAATTGTATTTGTCTTTTTAAAAGCTACAAATTTGTTCTCTACAATTTTTTTGATAAAATGGACCATTTTCGAGTTATTCGCGAAAAATCGATTAAAAACGTGGATTTTTTCGTCTAAAAGTTGTTACTTTCAATCGCGAATAACTTTTTATTATAATAAATGAATGAAAAATAAATGAATAAAAATATCATTTTATAAAAAAATGTATAGCACATTTTTTGTTTAGAATCACTTTTCTAATCGAAACCTGTAGTTAAAAACGTAAAAAAATTTTTCACCCCGGAGATGGGTGGCAACCACCCCCTAGGCTTTGGCGCACTTTGGTTCGATATAGATTTGATCCTTAGGCTATTACCTACCTTCTGTTAAATTTCAAGTCAATCCACGCTGCACGAAAAAATTGCGAGGTGAAATGCTACATTTCCTGGACTATAACTGGTTTGACAGCATAATAAAATCGTAGATTTATGTGTAGCTTTCAATTTTATGAGTTCAGAATCCAGCAGCCCGCTGAGGTATGGTATTTTTATATAATATAATTATTTGACAATCTTTTGTTGGCCAACCAGCTACAGCAGAATTGAGCCGAAATACATTATATTCCTATGTTCCGAATTTATTTCGTTCAATCTGTATACATAGTGATCAAAAAATATTTGACCTTAACTTTTAAGTGATATTTTTGTGATTGTTATTGTTGTTTTTGATACGTTGTTGATCAAATTATTTATTTTTACGCACAACAGGCCGTTAAGGCCTAGGGCATTTTTTACACATAATTCTAAAATTAACTAATTACAATTATTTTGAACAAAACTTTAACTTAAATATGTATATACAACATTCTTAATACTCTGAAGCACCTAGTGGACAATATTTCTCCATTCACTTCTATTTTGTGCTTTTTGTGCAGTAGATTCAAGCTGTTTTAATCCTCAACGAGATTTTGTAAAACCGGATCGGTTCATTTGTTGCTAAGATATGATAATTTGTTTATACCAATAATAAATCGCAGAGATATCATCTAGGGGACAGTTTCTTCTTGAATACTTATATTTTATCACTATAATGTAAAAAATATAGCAGTTTTCCATTCGAAGAACATGATTGATATCTTCAATACCTTTTTTTAAAGAAAATTCAATTTAGAACTTTAAATCAATACAGAGGAGTAACACCTCTAAAAAACGGGGGGTTCAGCTGACCGGCTGATAGCACCCTGTGAGGGTCCCTGCCTAGGATACAGGTGAAAACCGATCAACGGTCTCAAGAGCACAGCAGAGCTGGAAAAGCACAATGGTCGAGAGGGCGGAAGAACCAACAGCGTCTGATCCAGAATAAACGGCTGAAGAAAAGGTCCTCCAAACGAAGGTTGTGGCGTTAGGAATTAGCAACCTAACACACAGAAAAACGTAAAGGTAAGACGAACTAAAATCGCAAGATGAAAAAGCCAAATACGGAAACATATCCCCGGATGGAAATCCACAGCTCTGATTGGAAGGGGGCAATGTTGCGAAGAGTTCGGAAGACTCGGTTTTATCAAAGCTTAATCAAAAACCAAAACGAAGAAAAGATAGAACATTTATATGTGCAACATGGAATATACAAGGATGGAACAAAAAGGCGGCGGAAGTGATCAACATCGACAGTAACAACTAGTAACAACAGAAACCAAAAGGAAAGGAAATGGAATGGTAATTCCATGGAAAGGTAAGGGGAGCAGACGAGAGGGAAGAGGAACCACCAATGATTCTTGAAGTTAAAGATGCAGTTAAAAAACTAGCCAGAAACAAATTACCCGGAATAGATAATCTCCGAGATGAACTATATAAAGAAGGTGGCCATGATACCTTAATGGAATTACAGCAGCTTATAAAAGAAATATGGACACAGAAATACCTCTCCACTGAATGGAATATTGGAATACTTTGCACCATACACAAAAAAGGAGATATCTTTGAATGCTCTAATCACAGATGAATTCCAATTCCAATGGAATGGAATGGAAAAAAAAAACTCGTCAAAGGCCTCTCTAACGATGTTTCATAGTATATTTTAAATAATGCCGGTGACAATAAGCAATCCTGTTTCCTTTTTCGACTGTGAATCGGACAGTGCATTTTCTAATCGTACTGTTGCTTTTTGATAGAGATATAAGTTTGAGATTAGTCCTATATCCTTACCATGGATCTGATGTTGTTAGGATATCGATTAGTTTACCATGTGGGATTTTATCAAATGCCTTCTCGAAATCAATGAAACATGCATACACATCGCAGTTGACATCTGTGGCTCTCTGTATTAGTGCTTTCTTCGTTCGGAGTCCTCCTCTAAATCCAAATTGAACTTCACCCAGATGTTCTTCTAATTTGATGTATATGCGCGAGTGAATGATAGTAAGGAGTACTTTAAGTACATGGTTCATCAAACTAATGAATCTATTTTCTTCACATTTTCTAGAATTGACTTTTTGAGGAAGGGGAATGAATATTGATAGTAGCCAGTATTTTGGTAAATAACCAGTCTCTTAGATGTTGTTAAATAGCTTCGTAAGAGCTGTAATTTGGTGTGCCTCTAATAGCTTTAAAATTTCACCATGCACCTTATCAGGTCCTGATGATTTCCCATCCTGTAATCGGCTTACTGGCCGATAGTTACTTCTTCGTTGGTTATTTCTGGGCTGTAGGAATTGTTGATTTCAGTCGGACTGCGTGCTGCATCTTCGAATAATTCCTGCATATATTCTTTCCATCTTCGTAATTTATCTTTAATGGTAGTAAAAATCTGGCCTTCAGTGTCTACAACTATGCCTGTATTGCGTTGTTTTCTGATGTTCTGTAACTTTTTATTTGTGCATATGGAAATCGTCATGTTTACGTTGTAGTGTTTCAATTTCCGTACATTTCTTCGTCAGTCTTGCTTCTTTTATCTCCTTTAGTAAAGTCTTATGCAACTTTTTGTGTTTGTTGTCATTTGTACTTTTTAATTTTTATCGCTCTTCCATCATCTGCAATAATTACAAATAATTCATTTGCGTTCGAACAATTTTAAACCGATATCGCGAGCTTCTTGTTGACTAACTCCTCAATGCAAATCTTCCGTTATTTATACGAAACCAGCTGGTAAACAGAATTTTGTAGAAAATAAGATGCCGTTCTCGACGTAGACACAGCGGCAACCGGTCTCAAAACTGGTATGTTCTTCATCGGCTCGTCCCCAGAAAATTCGATTGTTGTTTGTTTAGCGACGGGGACCCAAATGATGTCAGGTAGATTTTTGACCTAGAAATTACGAGAATAAATACAAAAGAATTATTCATAAAATATTTATAGTTCTATACGCCATAACATTTAAAATCGTAACAATATTCATGCAAAATTATGATAATAGATGTATTCATTTCGTTCCACCTTTCTTCTATGCCTCTATTAGTGTCTTCAGCTATTTTCACGAAATTCTTATTAATCTCTGTTTTTACTTTTTTCTGGATGCAATTTTCTTTTAGTATTCTTATATCTATCTTGGCCTAATTTTTTATGAAATATTTTGAGTCGTATATTGATATTTGCTACCAATAGACTATGATCTGAGAAGACATGTGCGCCTGGGTATGTTTTTATTTGAGCTGATAGAATTTCTGAACCTTTTGTTTATGTTGGTAAAATCAATTTGGTTTATTATGATTTTCCCTGGGGTATCACTAGGTGCTTTCCACGTATAAAGCCTTCTTGGGTGTAATTTAAAAAGTGTATTAGTTACAACCATATCCGTCTATTGGCACAATTGGATCAGTCTTTCTCCCCTTTCGTTTCTTATGCCAAGACCATATGACCCTATTTTCTGCTTGTTTGCAATTTCAAATAAAGATTCCGGGCCAACTAGTGATTAGTAGTGGTTAGTAGCCAACAAATTTTGCATTTTGTCGTTTGCATCTTGCTTAAAATTCTAGTTTTTACAGTAGATCATTTTAAAGGTAATTATTTGTTCTTTCTATTTATTGTACCATTTCATATACCTGAAACTGCTTAGAAAAGAGACTGAAATTTTTGCTAAAAGATGGAAATGAAAAATGGTCCAAAAATGGTGCGAGTGGCGTACTTTCAAAAATCGTATCTCGGATAATTTCTAAAGACCTGCACTCCGCGGTTTTGTCACATTTGGAGGTCCATTGACCATATGAAACAATAAAACCGCTTTTAACGTTATAGTTCCTTTCTAAAGTACATAATCAATAGTCTATTGTGTATGTGCAGTCGGTTTCTTTTGACCGTGGACTTAATCCATTAGCCGAACTGAAATTACTCTTTATAAGATATCTCATTATACCATGCGGTCCATATGTATGGAATAAATTCATTTTTAGCGTTATTATGTACTGTGTGAAAAAAACCTAAACCAGCTCGATTTTTATTCTTAAATTGACAATTTTGAGTATAAAAATATTATCCCCCTCCAGCACCCCCTTTGAATTATAAGCACCTCCTCGAAAATTTTAAATAACAAAGGGGGTCGTGTGACACCTTGTTAAAAAGAGATTTTTGTCCTGTATTCAGCAATATAACAGAAGAAATTAACAAAATAACCACTGAGGTCGTACAAAATGTTGTACGAGAATTGCAAAATCGTCTCGGTTATTGTCAAGAAGTGAATGGTGGTCATTTTGAACATTTAATTACATTGTAAAGTAAATTGAAAAATACATTTTAAATGTTATGTGACATTATTATCGTCATTCAACCCAAAGTTTTGTGATAGAGACATTATCAAAATTTTACATCTTAAAAATTACTTTTCTCAGTTATGATTGCAAACAAACTTGAAAAACTTTATATTGCTGAACAGAGGACTAAAATCCCTTTCTAAGGTGTCACACGACCCCCTTTGTTACTTAAAATTTTCGAGGGGGTGCTTATAATTCAAAGGGGGTGCTGGAGAGGGATAATATTTTTATACTGTAAATTATCAATTTAAGAATAAAAATCGACCTATTTCAGGTTTTTTTCACATAGTACATAATAAAGCTAAAAATGAATTTATTCCATACATATGGACCGCATGGTATGTTTTGAATATTAATAAACTATTTGATAATAATGATTTACTATAATTCACACATATACACAATATACAGCTATATAGGTACGTATATGTATATGTATATGTATATGTATATATATATATATATATATATATATATATATATATATTTTGTTATGATGTGTTGTTGTATGAGCTATGAGTAAATTTGAATGATATATATGTAAGTATGGGGTTTTTATCGCGGTTCTCAAATAATTAGTTTGTAAGTACTTTTT